>VZTO01027376.1:0-57752 GCA_013400615.1 Syrrhaptes paradoxus
AGGGGGGAGGGTGAGCGAGCAGTCATTGTGTTTTTGTTACCAGCCAGGGTCAAAACTACAGCAAGTATGTACCTGAACTAACTGTCAAGAGAACCCACAAGGCAAATCATTTTTTCTATGTAGGCTTTTTAGAAAAAGAAACAAAAAATACCTTCATGCCCATTTTAGCTGTCCTACATGTGCATTGGAAATATATGTCTCATTAAGTAGATGAAGTCACTATCCCAAAGGTACATTGTGATGTGATTCACCAAGAAAAAAGATTTATTAAGATTCTCCATAGTAAGAGACCCTAGCAAACCACAGATCATTATAGCCAGAGTTGGACCTAACAGGTTCTTGCTGATTGACCAACTCTTAATTGAGTTAGGTGTGAGAACACTTCATCTAGCACATCAGAATATGAACTCACACACTAAATATTTTATTCTGTGCAAAGTTACTTATCACAAGCTTTAATTCATTTTCATCAAGAGTCCTTATTGAAAATAAAATAGGCACAACTCAGGAGTGTAATAGAGGAGAGGCATAATAATTAAAGCACAAATAATCAGAGAATGTGACTCTATTAAAATTTATTAATAAAGTATGCTTTGCAAAATCTGTCATACCTTTACAGGTGCTTTGCCTTGATGAAGTGTGCTAGCCTGGGGCACTGGATTTTTGGAGCCTTGGACCTTGCAAGGGCAGTCCTGGTAAGTGAAATGGACCACCTGTGGCAGCATAAGCCCCATCATGCTCTAGTAAGTCCCATGAATTGACCTGCAAACAGCCCCAGGGCATAGCCAGAACAGGGAAGTCTGCACTATCTGCACCCATTGGTGCTACCTCTCTAGATCAGCCCTTCATGAACCAGAAAGTGCCTTTTCTAGTTGCCTTAGGGAAAGACCAGACCAGTTGTAGAACAAAAGGGTGTTGGAGCTAAGGGTGATCAGTGATTCCCTGGGGGCTGGCATTGCTGTGAGATACAAACCCTGTGTCTACACAGTGGTATACCTGGGACTGATCTATTCATATGCCAGCTCTGGAATGTGGCAGCCTAGCACGACCTTTGCTTCTGTTCTTTCATGTGCCAAGCATGAGCACCATGTATCTGAGGCTCGTACCTGGCTGGTTTCTTCTTCACATCTAGGCCTGCAAAATGAAATCCCACCAGAACTTAGAAGGGCCAAAGGTGTTTGTTTTAACATTTTGATAAAGACTTTTCTATTTCTAACAAAGCTTTCTGGATGGCATAGTGGCTTAGCTGTGTTTCTCTGTTCTGTGTAATTTTCATTGCTTAAATCATTTTAATTTGTGTTGTTGTGAGATTCTTATATTGAGACCATTCTGTTTATTCATGCACTTAATTTGTCCCCACAACTGCAGTCTGAAAACCTTTTCTAGTTATGTCTGTATTGCAGGAGCAGGCTGCGTACACTCTTACTCACGAACACTTTGTGTCATATTTGCTTTAGTGAATGATCCTGTATCAGAGTGCACAAGAACTTTTTCTGTTATTTGTGTTATGATTTTTTTTGCAGAACATGGAGTCTGAACTGAATGTGTAGGGTTGGGATTGTGTTAATTTTGCTCTTCTGCCTTGCTGCCTCATGATAGTTTGTATTAAAACTTTGACAATCCTTCATCCAGTCTATTCAATTTCTGAGAGAATGTGCCTGGAAATAATCATCCTTCTTCCCCTCTGTAATACCTGTGCTTTCTTGTCAGTGACTCATTCAGCCACTGTTCCTTTTCTGAACATGCAGTTTTAATAGAAATGCCAAAGGTAGTGAGTCTACTTTAATGACTAAGTGCATTGAAAATCACAGAGTGGATGCATTAAGGAGTTGAGAACTTGTCCCCAGAAAGCTTTTGAAACCCCACCAGAAATACAATTAATCTTTAAGAGCAAGATTGTAACTGTGGTGTCATGTAGTAGGAACCCCTCTCATACCCTGAGGGAGCTAGTTTGTATCTCTTTTCCAAAGGTACTATGGTATCAGGGAATTTGTCTGCTTACACACTCTGCTAGGCAAGTGGGTGGGCAGGTAAGAATAGGAAGGAAAAGACTGCAGCCTTATTTTCTTCCTCTTCCCTCCTAAGTGGCCTTTGGTTTTTGTTTGAAAAGACAATAATTTACTGTTCACTTTTGCTTAGGGATGGATACACAGTCAGAATCAACCTTCTCTCAGAAATGATGTGAACTAGGTTTTTTTTTTAAGCTGTAGATTCATCAATGGCACTTTTTCTAGCTGAATTGATAGTACTCCATCTAACCATTCTACAGTTCTTGTTTATGCTTTATTTATATTAGCTCCTCTCCAGAGCCAAGGGGAGTAATTGTTGGCAAGGGATTCTTTCAGGTTGGAAAAGCCTGTGTAAAGCTCAAGGCTGTTAGAAAGGTTTAAGAACCAGAAGGGTGTACACAGCCTGGCTCCCAGCTTGCTTTGCACAGGGCAGTCCCTCTGGAAGCAGGGCTCTCTGTGTGAAACACTCCTCCTTGAATTATTGCCAGAAAGAGGAGTGATGTGGCCCATATATTTTAGAGCTGAAAAGACCTCTGGAGTCACCTACTCCAACTTCTGCAAACAATGTAGGTTGACGTGATCCTCAGGGATGAATGTTTGCCTTGAAATCAGTGACCCTCTCTGCCGTATTACCTCCCTCTTCTCTCATTTTGTACTGTTTAATCTACATTTTTCCCTTCAGTAATTCAGAGATATTACTATGCTTCCACCCGCTTTCCCTATGCTGCCAAGAGTCCTCCCACACCACCCTCCACCTTCTTTTTATTAATTCTTCTTAAGTACTCACAGCCTGTTATCATGTCATCCTTTCTCTAGACAGGGCAAATTCAGCAGTTGGTTTTCTTACCTAACCACTCTTAATACAATAGCTGCTGTCTTCTGAAATTTGAGGATTTTTTTGTTTGTTTGTTTGCTGGCTGCCCTAGTTAAGTCTTCTTTTTTTCTTAAATCTACTGTGATTTCCTAGTAGGGAACACTCAGAGCAGTGCAGAAGTAGCCTTACCAGTGAGGACTGTGTAAAACATTTTTTCAGTTCCATGTGTAATATCTTTCTTCATGTAACCACAAGGACAGTAATCAGTGGGAGAGCAGAAAACACTGAATCTTACAGAAGTTAAAGGAAACATCACTGAGAGCTACAGAAATCAGTGAAAGATGAATTAGGACAGAAAGATTAAGAAATTAGTAGAATGACGTACTATCTTCTTAATAATACAAATATAGATATTCACCCATAGATTTATACTTATTTTTTCTCTTTTAGAGTAAAATACTAAAAAAAAAAACATAGAAATTTTATATTTCAAATCCTTTTTTCCTTGTGTTCTCCACAAAACTCTTTGGGCCAAACTTCTTTACTGATTATCAGCCCATCTAGAGTGCACACAGCACTTTTCCCCTGGTCTGCAGGGCACCCAGCTCATGCCACTGTGCAGTGCAATACCCAGAATGCCACCTCCTCTTACCTGGTTCATGCATCACGTTTTAAATCGCAGCATTTACTGCCTGCAGGTGAAATAACTTAGCATAAAGGCAAGGTCCTGTTTGAAAGAATCAGCACCAATTTTGGTTTGGTGTGAAGAGCATATTGGTAGTAATACTGTGAAAAGGAACATATAACCAATCTTTTTAAAAATTGCTTTTAAATTGAGAGGATGGAAGGGTTGGCTTTTGTTTGTTTGCTTTCATTTTAATTGCAAATAATTTTGCATAATGCATGCTAAAGATTGTTTGAAGCACATATACGATACCTCATATTTGTCTCTCAACACATTGTGAAAAAATAACAGGGGAAAAGGATATTTGCTTAAAAACATAAAGCTTTAATTAAAGGTACCTGTACATGAAGCACATTCAGAATATTATTCAATGTTGCCACCTTCAGGCCAAAGTGTATCTAAGCATTTAAAGAGATTTCCACACAGAATCTTACAATTTTGTATGATAATGATTTTTGAAATCATGCTAGTGCTTCTTCTTCTGAGAGGTGGGAGGGGGAGGGTAAGCAGTCGTGGCTTTATGAATCTGGGGAAATTAAATTCCTAGAGCTTAAGGAAAGAGAAGCAGAGGGAAAGAAAGCACCGCAGTTAATACATTAAACCTGTATAGTGTGTGGTTGTCTTTAACAAATCATCACCGAGAATTAGAATTATGCTTGTTTGTCTTTTGTGGTTTACTCTTCTGTTGCTTTGTCTCTTGCAAAACTTCTCCAAAGCTTTGCCCTTTTCCCCCTATTTCTACGCTGGAAGGATAAAGATGATTTGTAAAAGCATAGAAACATAGAATGGTTTGAGTTGGAAAGGACCTTAGAGATCATCTAGTTCCATGGGCAGGGACACCTCCCACTAGACCAGGTTGCTCAAAGCCTCATCCAGCCTGGCCTTGAACACCTCCAGGGTTGGGGCGTGAATAGATTTGGCTTGGTTAAAATTCAGAGCAAAGTTAAACCTGAATTTATAAGAGAAATTCACTAAATTAAGGAGAGAAAATGGAAGGAAACTTATGCAATAGTAATTAGTCTGTGATCTTAATCTATAGCAAAAGCATCAGAGCTATTTGGTTGTACCAAACATTTGAGTCTCTCTTTAAGGGTTGAGTGAAAAAAAATGATAAATAAAGGTAACTCTTCTAGGTAGGCACTCACATTAAGTAACATTCGCTTTGTCTGTGATCTTGCCTCTGCTGGTTTCTTCCTGTGCTAAGTAGGGGAATTGGTCCATGTCAGTGAGTTATTGACTAACAGATGGCAGGTTCCCAGTTCCTTTGTATCCAAAGCCAAATCCTTTTGAAATATAGCATTACACAAACCATGCCTTCCACCCAGAGAGAAATGTCATGCTGTTCAGTAACAACAATGGCAAACACTCCCTTTGGACTGAGGAAAAACACTTCACTTCCTACTTAAATGGTTTTGCACTGTTGCACTAAAGAGCTGGCGCATTGCTCCCCACAGGTGGCTGCGTTTCAGCAGCTGGGTGAAGTGAGTCTCTATTTCATCTTTGAGTTGTAGTGAGTACTAAATGTAACATAGGGCTCCTCTATTTCCACAGGCTATTAACCTTCCAAAACATTTACCTTTGAGGCTAAACTTTGCAGTACTTAAACCAGAATTCTGATAAATGTCTTTATTTGAAAACAATGCATTAAGAGTTAAGTCCCCTTGCAAAAAATAGTAAGCATATGTATGCTGTAGCTAAGTGGGGGCTTAAACAGCTTTCTGAATTTAGTCCTTCTCAAAATAACATTTTTATTTTAGCAAATTTGAGCAAAACCTCTTCATCCATTTTTCGAATAATGAGAGAATGACAATAAAACACATAACCTTATTGAACTTCTGTCTATAAAAGCATTTAAAATATGGCACTTTATCAATAGTGTTTTCATATGATTTACAAAACATAGCAAAAGTTCTGAACTGAAAACTGACATCTCTGAAAGCAAATGGTAATTCTGCAAAGACTTATCTGCATCTCTGACATAATCTGGGGAATTGCAACCCTCATCCAGCTGACAACACGGCCAGCTAAACGGTTTAAATTCTGTTTGCTGAACGTAGTATTTTGTTAACAGGGCAGACATAAAGGGCTGTTCTCAGTAAGTTGCTGGGCTGGTCATTTAACAACACAGCTTCAAGTGTGAGTACAGTCCCAAGTGAATTTGGAGAGACAAGCATTACTGAGGAAAGGGAAGTGTGTATATATGATACAGCTGGACTAAACAAGATGCTGTATATGCCATGTCTATAAAGTATTGCACAAAACTTGCAAAGAAAGGTAATAGCTAAGCATTCAATACCTCATTTTCATTCCCATTGTCATTTAGAAAGTGTGTCTGAAGATGAGATATTTTCTGCATTTATAAAATGGAGAATTATAACAAAAAATGAAGGGCTGTAGAAGTGAGTGGTTAGCCAAAAATACCTTCTACAGTGGAAAGAGGAAATAAAAGCAAAATTAGATACTAAAGGGAGGAAAGTACATCCAACAATAATTCAGTGTTCAGTCACAGGCAAAAGGAGCCTAGCAGTCCAAACAACAGATTTTGGAATATTTTATCTGCAGGATCTGTCAAATTATGTATAGGAAGAGAAGTCTTGGCTGTTTTCTCAAATTAAATTGATTGAGGTCTGTGCATTATACTACATGGATTTATTCTGATTAGATCTGAAGCGAAATGTCTTTCTTTCTAAGGGAGATTCAGAAACTCAAGAACTTATTTCTTTTTTCTTTTTCCATTTGTTTTTTTGTTTTGTTTTTTGGGGTTTTTTTTATAATGTCATGGGTTTATCTCAGGGACACTGCAGCATTGTTCCTGCATCCATGGTAGCTCGGAAGCTGGCATGCCAATTGCCTGCTGCCTTGCACTTGAAAAGCTGCTGCAGTTCAGTGTGGCTACATGGAGGCGGTTATAATACACTCATCACAGTGGTATCTGAAGACTGTATAATCTCTAAAGCGCTTGAGGATGAATGGCTTATATAAATGTAGAATATTATTACTGTATACTCTACTTAATTGGGACATGCTGAATAGGGATAGCTGCTTTACTGGGTCTATCTCCGTGGAAACTGATGACAGTGTGTAGTAATGACTGTTAGTTAATCAAGATAGTATTGGCATATGTTTTGCTTAAGAGGTCTGATCTAGTTTCTGCTAAATAAAGTGCTGTTTAGCCAGATGACAAATAGGTGTGAAATCCTGAACTGGCTTTTAAATATGCAAGTTGCCAAATAAAGACGAAGAAGCATATTTTCCTAGATCCTTGGATAGCTCAGTCAAGGGTGGCTGAGTTCAGCAGTGCTGGCTGAGGGTAGGAGCAGTCTGTTGGCATCGCACCAAATCGCTTTTGGTCATGGCACTGCCAAGCTCACTGGCAGCGGTAATTCTTGCTTGGCATTTCTGTAGCTCATAACCAGGTACGTGTGTGCATTGCACTGCACAGAGGCACAGCAAATGTGTCACACCATCCAGCTGTGGCCCTGGCCACTCCAAGACAACCCAGTATGTGTGGCATTCCTTCTTCCCAGGTTTCCCCACTAGCAGACATCAGAGCTTTTGTCATGACCTTGTCGCTCTCTTCCACAAGCTGTCTTACATTTAACTTCTTGCTTGCCACCTTCAAGCACATTTGGGCACAAGTAGACCTTTTCATGTGAATTTGGTAAGTCTCCTTGGACTGTGGTTCAATGAAGTGCAAAGCAGGAGTTCTGCTAAATTAAAGGGCAGTCTGTGGAAGAACCAACTCAGTTTTCAGGGTTGCAAGGCATTGTGGCTTGACAGACTTGGCACATGTGGAAGTGCTACCGCTTTGTCTTCTCAGCCTTAAACCACTCATTTAGAAGACAATTTGCCACCTCTCCTGTATGGAGAAACCCTGCAGACAGTAATAAGTAATTTTTGAGTAAAAATTTGTAAGGTCACCATGAAACCAGTATGCGATCTCAGAAATTATTTAAGCATTCTTTTCTAAATTAGTGTTTGGTACCAGAAGTATAGTTATCCATATGAGAAATCCTTTTAGATATCCTGTGCAGTGGTAACAGCTGGAAGCTGTCTCTTAATATAGTTGCTTGAAATATACATTATAAAATTAAAATCACTCAAAATGTATTCTGCTTTTCAGTTCACAGTGTTTCCATTAAATTTCAGTGTTTCTATAGTTTTCTTTTCATACTGTCAGCAATTTCTGGATTCAGGAAAACTTTGGTTTTGCTTCTAATCCCTAACTGAAAGACATCATATAAACTAAATAAACCCTGTGGTGTTATATGCTTCAGTTCTAACCTGGACTACAAAATTATTCTTTGTCAGTAAGCTGCGATGCCTTGCATGCTATATTTCATGTATTTCTTGAAACCTCAGCTGCTGAAATCATATACAGAATTAATCTCATCTAACTTACACTGTCTGAAAATTAAAGCATTTGTTCTAAACTGGTTCCCTGAGTTCTCCCCCTTCTATGCACAGCTGCATAAACAGGCTCTTTGGTGGAGTTCCAGGGCAAGGTGAGGTGCAAGTCTCTTTCTGGAGATGCTTTTCTCTCTTTTTCCACTAACAAAAAGAGACTTTGGCTGGCATGCTTAGCCTAAACATTACCTCTTCCCTTTCTGAAACTCATTCTCTGGGTTCTTTATGTTAAACTTCTGTAACTCTTTGCACACTTTCTATTGTCTGTCTTTAAGCAGAATAGCACGTTGCTTCTTATTTCTCATTGCAGTTTGTTTTAAGACTAGCACAGTATTTAACATGTTTTCTATTCCATGTATTTCCTACTTATTTCGCATTTAATTGAAGGTGAAGCTGTGAAGGTCTGTCTCCAGTGCTCTGTACCCCACAAGTACCTGCTTCCCGGGTGAGTGAGGTTACTGACTTTGTTCAGTGCAGAGGCTCTCCGTGCAGTCTGCTGACTGCTTTCTATGGGACCAAGAAAGAGTCAGGGGTACCTCCTCAAGGAAATTCTCAGCAGACATCATAGGACAGGCCATAAAATTGTTTCAGACAAAAATGTTATTCGGACAGTTGCAGCTGTATAATCTAGAGGAGTACCTCCTGATTTAGGGATGTGAGAACAAAATGTAGCCCTACTAACTTAGCTGTTCCTAGGATGTAAGTAAGTCAGTTATGAAATGTTTGGCCCTGCATAATTAGACAACAAACTTCTTGTTAACTGCTGGTAGTAATCAATTCTTTGCATGGTCTTAATTTATTGTATTTCACAGAGAAGATGAATCAGACTCATGATTAGTTTCATTCTCTGTTAAGCCCTTTCAAGTCATAGGATGAAATAAAATTATGACCGCATCTAATGATGGGCATGGATCAAGATGTTTTTTCTCTCTGTCATGAAATGTAATGTTATGAAAAGGTTTCCTTCCATTATTAGTTTACAAAAGAAGAGTCAATTTGAAAAATAGAACAGAAAATAAAGATAAAGTTATAGTCTACAGTAGGCAGAGAGAGACCATTTCAGCTCTTCCCAGTTTGCTAGAAAATATCTTTGTCTTTCTTATTATCACCTTCTATTCCCCTTATTCCCAGTTTATGTTAAAATATTTACTAAAGCTGTTGCCTAAAACCACAGCAGCTAAACCACCTTAGAATGGAGTGAGTTCACAACAGGACCCTTATAAAAAGGACAAGAAAGGAAATCACTCATGGACGCGCCTGAGAATTGACACAATAGTTTTCTCTGATGCAATTCTCTCATATTGTGAAGATACAGGCTTAGAACATTTTAAAACTTTCTGGTTTTTACTCAATAGACTGTAACAGCTCTGAAGTTTACTGCAGTGTTTATTCAATAGACCAGCTCCGTATTTCTGGTCTATCATGTAAATATGTATTTGAGCAATTATAAAAAGGCATATTTTACTCAATGGACCGTAGTGGTACCTCTAGAGCCTGTTATGTTGTACAGTATTTTGTAGCACGTTGCAGTTCCAATGTTAGTACAGACATACTCATCTCCGTGGTGTGCTCTTTCAGTATGCTCCACAGACTGATTCCCTTCTCACTGCTCAGGTGCCTGCGTGGAAAGGGAGAATACTCCAAGCAGCATTATATTGTGCCAAGCTTCTGTCTCTCTCTTTAAAAAGACAGGCCTGCCTTCTGGAGGTGAGCAGGTTAGTGGAAATTAATGCCACTGTCCAAATTTTACCCAAGGATTGTATAGTTTAACATGAAAAAAACACAGCTTCCTACAATCCCCTGGTAGCGTTTGTATGCTTGCTTGAAAATCTTAGTTTTCTGGTGTATCTGTGAATGTCATAATGATATTATCTTGAGCACACAGAATTTATTGTCTTTTTTGAATAGTGCAGACACTTGGCTTTGTCTTGTACTGATTCATGTCAACATCCCTCTGCAGAGGATCTATGTGTTACTAGTGACCCAAAAGTGAAGGTGGAGCAGCAAGCTGGAGAGTCCTGTGAAAACCTGAGGTGCAAGGGCTTACTTCTCAAACCACAAGCGTCCCTCCAGGTTGCTTGAGGGAGGAGCTCTTCTGTAAACACAAGTCTCTCAAGACTACAAGGGTTTTGACCTATGCCTGGCATTCCCACAGAATGACAAAACCTGAACTTGAGTTTACCTCAGACCCCATGACAGGATGAGGATCCTGTATTAGTTATGACAACACCTCCTCAGTTAAAAGCTGGACCAGAATCTCAGCTATATGACTGGAAATATTTTATATTGTAATCTCTGCTCCTTCACTTACTTTAGTGAAACAAAATAGATTGTTGGATTTCTTTGATTTCTGCCGCCTTTGTTTTCTTAGTTCTTTCAAAGCTGCTGGCACTGCTGAGGCATTAACACCAGTAAGAGGGGAGTTTGCACATGCAAATTTTACTCCCTTAGTTAAAATCAGGAGCATTTGATTACACTGCTGAGCCCCAGAGCTGCAAATATGTAAACAAAGGTTAAGCGCTTAGAAAGGAAAATTGAGCCCTTGGTCATGTTTTTGAGAGAGACTTTTGTTAGTTCTTAGTCTGTTGTTAATGTGAAGCCCAGTGCCAAATTAAATTCCTTATTCCTGGTTTCAAGTGCATGCTCTTCCAGGAACACACTTTGTGGTTATTTTGTTTAGGTCTGGAACTCTTTTCTTCTCATTTTGTATTTGCTCCTCTGACTTGGACCCCCCTTGCTTTCTGCTTGGTAGGAATAAAATAATTAAGAGTAGGTGTGTCTTGAAGTATGTGATGGGGCATCTAGAAAAAAAATATTAACAGGAAAAATAAGCCATAGGTTTTAATTTCTTTTTTAATTGTCCTCCAGCATGTGGCCGCAGTCCTTCAAAATTCAAGAATGCTGTGCTTCTGCTGCTTCCAGAAGCAATAAGGACTTTCCCTGGTGGACCTGAGAATATGATTTGCTGAGACATTGTCTCTTGTGGTAACCACCTTTCTCTAAATGCTTGCTCCTGTCCTTGCACAGCAGTCTTTGGCCCCCCTCAGCTATGTTGATACAACTGTCCTTGATAAGTTGGATCATTCAAATGGTCTGGTCACTAGAAAAACCAAAAACACAGTAGAGCATCGGGTAGGGATGGGAGGGCCTTCAGATGTCTTAAACATCTTGGTTGTAAAAAGACAATAGCAATAGGCGATAATCCTCTTCCTTGCTGATAAGAAGAAGCAAAGAATGCACCAAAGGCTTTACTCCCCTCACTAACCATGGACAAACTTTTGCTTAATGAGGTTGTTGCCCCCAGCTCGAAGGTGCCGACAAAAAAAGCTCAGACAAAGTTAATCTAATACAGGGTCTGCACCACCACCCACCCTGTTGGTTGAAAGGTTTCATGCTACCCTTCACACTCTTATTAAGGAGACACCTGTGAAAGACTGAGCTGTGGGTTATTTGTCCTGAAAATTGCTTGGAAACTGAACTGTGCAAAAAAGAAGACACACCACTGATGTTGCATGGTGTGAGGTGAAACCAGTTTGGTGTGGTGAGAACAGTCAAGCCTCCTTGGAGGGGCGGGTACAAGCCACTACAACTGCCACCACAAGCTGGGACATGCAGTGCACCACAAGGGACCACCCAGCAAGCGTATAGACCCCATGGGCATGCTCGAGAGGGGGACATGCCAGTGCGAGTGCATGTGTTCACCGCCCACGGCCTGTGGATATTTGGAGTGGCAGGGGAACTTGGGTGGTTACTGTCTCTTGCCTCTCTGTCTCGACTTTTTGCTTAATTTCTACCTTTTATTCCACTCTTTTCTATCACTTTTATGTTTTATTGTCATTAATAAAGTTGGTCTGGGTGTACGGCATCTGACCTGGTTTGGTCTTAATCTTGTTCTTGGGATTGTATCGAAACCTCCCCGACTTTGGATCAGGACAACGCCCCTCTCTGCTTCCTATGCTAATTAAGGCCCATCACGGCCCATGCTCATTGGGGAAAGTTATGTGGAGACCTGAGAACTTTTGCCCATGAAAGACAAATAAACAAAGAGAAGACACATGCCCAGCACCTCAAGACTTCCAAGTGACTGACAGAATCCTCAAGGACAGACTCATCCCAGGATCCAAAGGTTGGTGAAAAAAATCCTTTCTGACTTTCTGAAACTTTTCTCTCTCTTCTCCTTTCCCTTTCTCTTTTTCTCTTCAAGAATCTCTTCATTTCTCTCTCTGGCACATACAGTAACACCTGAGAAGTTTTATGCCAGCTCCTTCTGGGACTTGTTCAGCAGGTTTCCTTATTGTGAGTGATTGCTCCTTTCAATACTGATAAGTGATTGCAGGTTTTATAAGTGGTTGCAGGTTTTTAGTATTGTTGGTAGTTGTGCTGTCATTACAGCACTACCACATTGTTGTAAGTTTTGGTGTTGTCAGTGGTTGGTGGTGGTGTTGTTATGAGTTGTCTTTACCAAGTCATTTGTTTTTTTGTAATTGTTACATTTTTACATTTTACTTTTTACATTTTCCTTTTTCCCTAAAGATTATACGCATTTGCAGTTATATGCCAGTATTTAATTGATTGATTAATTAATTGTGTTGTTTCACCTTAATTTGCCCCAAGGGGATCCACAGAACCTCCATGAACCCCAACCCCCCCATCACCAGTACCCGAGGGTGATTTACAAGCTGGGTCGCGACACTGACCCCCAAACACCAGCGTCTGGAACAGACCCAGACTCTAGGGCCCAGCCCCAGGTCTAATGCTGACAGCAAGCAAACTACTTTCCCCTTTTCAAGTGCAGGGATTGGAACAAACAGAGCACCCCAGTGCTTATATTGTCTGCCAGAAAAGTAACCAGCACCATCTCAACATAAAGGTTCTTCAGTGCTGAGGAACAACCAGACTTTCTTTCAATAGGAATACGGGCAAGATAAAATTGGATAAAGCCAAAAGGCAGCAGGTTCTACATTCCTCAAGTGAAAAATGCCACCACCTATTTAGATACATTTAGAAATAATTAGAACCAATGTGATCTGGAGTTAGAATTTTAAGTAACGTGTGGGTTGGTTTTTTTTCACATTTTAGAGAAAGAATTTAATTTTATCCTCAAGACAAGAATTGGTATCTCCTCAGTTTCTGGTTACCCAGAGCAGTTTCCCGGAGCATTGTTTCAGCTGGGCATTCTGAAATACTATCTGCCAAATCACCAGGATGATTTAGAAGATTATTCTTCATTTTCCTTGGGAAGTTCACTGTTTCTAGAAAACTCTCATTTAGTCATAAGGCAATGATCATCCCAGTGCACACTCATGGCATTTCATAAGCTTTACAAATTCGGCATCTATACTGAGAAAAAAGCAACATTATCAAAGGTTCTGACAGCATTAACAATGTCTTCTTGATATTCAAACACCAGTAGATGATTTCACATCATTTATTAGGGGGATTGCCAAAATGTCAAAAACATCTTTTGAAACCAAATCTGTTTTTACAAAATAATGTTTTGTTAAGTAGAAACATGCTCATGTCTCGTCATACAGCTAAACATATTCAGAATTTTTCACTCTCCACAAAGTACAGGCATGAAATAACATCCTCAACAAGGCACTCAGTCTCAAGTACATTACAAAGCACAAATTTTTGACAACAAAGTAGAATAACTTTTCTTTTGAAATTAATTTAAGGGATTAGAATGTTTTCTATCAGCTCTCTAAACTTTGGTTTCACTCCCACAGGCCCACATCTTCCCTAAGTGTCTCCTTAAGAAGCCACGTGTACAGTGCAAGGTAGGTGTGATGCTGTTCCATGCTGGTTTGTTACACTTGCTTGGCAAGGCAAAAGTGACTGTACAAGGTATTAGTAGAGAATAAACTGTTGTCTTAGGTAAGAAGCTCTGAGATTTTCTGAGGCTATGGTGTGATGTGTTGTGTTTAGATTTCTAAAAAAGATCATTGCAGGGCCTTATTTTTTCAACTTTGATCTTAATTTTAACACTTTGAGGTCTTTTTCTGCGTACTGTGTGACTGTCTATGGGCTTTTGCTAATCTGAAAGGTATGTAGCAAAATTCAGTATCTGCTCAGATGATCCCCCAAAAATAGCCAAGGCTGATGCCACTATGTTACATGTTCAGTTTGTAAATTCCACTGACTTGTTTCACTTAAGGATACAATTCAAGTCCACTCTCCACATACAGCTTCTAATCAACTAACAGTATCTAACTACAACAGAAAATTTGTAAAATAAATTGCCACACACTTCACAGCTCTGATGAAAGCATAGCTGGTAGGACCTGAGTTCAAGGCAGATCACAGCTACCCAAGTACCTATCAGAGTACAGCCTTGGGTAAGATTTATTCCATTAAAAAAGACAATTTTGATCAAAACCCATAGAATCAAAGCAAGTATTCACTAACTGCACATACTGACCCTAGCATAAATACGCAAATTGCTGTACTCTGATCTGTGACATAGAGACTTCATGTCATCTGGAAAATGGATCTCCCATTTTGTCTTAGTTTTGCACGGTACTTGCTACACAGCCAAAGTAATACCCAAACTAGAATATTAATGGAAAGCAATGCATTTCTTAAAGATGAACTAGAACCCGAACACAAAGGGCAAGTTTCTGTTATCAAGATAAAGTGTATTCTTTAGTCAGTTCCTGCACACATCGCATTAACATTAACAGTTTCAGCCACACGCATGCATATCTCTCATTAACGCTAATGGGCAATACATGCACATAGATCTCTGGTTAATACCAATGGGAATTACATATACGTGCAACACTCATTATCATTAATGAGGGTTCTTCTGTAGATATCTAATGATCATTAATGGGAGTTACATGCATGTGTATTTCCTATTAACATTAGTGGCACGTGCATCTCTCATTAATATTGATAGGAAATACAGGAAGCCGTATCTCTCATTAATATTAGTAGGAGTAATGCACACACTGCAGGGAGAAAGCTATTGCTGCCATATCCTCACTGAGGAAAGCTTGAGCTGTTGTTAATCCTATTCTAAAACAACCTCAGTTTGTGCTGTCTTTCAGTGAATTATCCAAGGTGTCTGTGACCTTGGCTACAAGGCACAGGTTTCCTTCCCACAATTTCTGAAAAAGCCCAAGCATTCTTTTCTTTGGTACCAGACAGCATGTCATCTCTGCGGGTTTTTTTTAAGCAAACATATTTCTGAATTGCTGCTATTTCAAAGAAAAGTCTGTATATGCTTTTCACAGCATAGTAGTGGTACACACCAGCTGCTGAGTTATTGCTCATAGGCACACAAAATTTATTATAAGTTCTCGTGCTCATAACTCCATTTTACATCATGCACTAATGCAGTATTGTGTTAAGCTCTGACACAGTTCTTGATGAATGTAGTAGAGACTAAAGGCCATAGCTTCCCTTTGGAGTAAAAAAGGTATGAATTTACTACAGTACTGAGTTTTTTATCCTTTCAGTTACAAAGGAATTAAACTTCAGTGCTCCTTTCAAAAATGTGTTCTCATGCCTGACAAACTGTTTCCATGGGCTTTTCTACAGGACTGTATTTTAGAACTCTTTTTGAACATCTGTGATTGCTGTTGTGCAGTGTCAGTGCAGAGCTCAGGGTTTCATGTGGTGGGGCAGGTGGGGATGACTTCCCTCTCTCTCCTCCATGGGGTATCGCTGCTTGGGTGGGTGCTGAAGAGCCAGGAAGAACCCTCAGCTCAGTGCCAGGAGAGCACATGGTATCCATATGGTGTGAACTGGGATGTGCTGACAGGGCTAAGGAACAACGTGATTTCCCTATCAAGTTACACAGGTGGAGACAGAGGAAGGTGATTGCATAAAGCTCTGGCCTGGGAATCAAGTGATTTGCAATCAGTTCTCATGTTCATATCCCATTGTAGGATAAATTCTACTTTTTCTATTCTTTGAGATACCTGCTACCTGGTACACGGGAATTATAACCTGAAATAGGTTATAACGGCTTAGATGCAGTTAATCTTAACAATAATAGCCCCATCAGATATATGCTATTTAAAACAGAAAGCAATATATTTAGTTTTAAAAGTGCCCTTTGGTAAGATGGTCTTATTGCTTTTCTCATTACTGTACAGAATTAGAATATCCATTGTCCATGCAAATTAGTTACAAAAAACAATGTTTGCAAATAGCAGATGAAAATTAGAGGTTTATGTTTGGCAAACATCTGTACTATATCAGATTCCCCAAGGCTGGGGGAAGTATATATTGCAAATTACTGTGCCCGTCCCCCTGCTGTAGAAGGCTTCAGTGAAGGGAACGGCAGGCTGTATCACTGTGGCTGCTGCTCCATTTGAGGAGCCTTCTGGAGAGAGAGAGTGAGCAAGAGCATGAGAGCAGTTTTAACTCCCACACGAGCTGTGCAGACACACTGCCTCAAGTGGGCCTTTTCCACCTGTCCTAGCCCTGCCCTTCGGCAGCTCGCATTGAGCACTCTTCTGTTGCACATTGGTTACTTGTCATTACAGTGGTGCTGGAGATGTCGCTGCTTTCTTTACGAGTAGATGTCTTATTGCTGGGCTCCCTGACCCCAGCAGGGTCTGTACGGGTCCTGTATGTAATCTACTTCAATTTGCATGAAAATCAACAACAAATTTAGATACAGCAGGCATAAATGCATAAAACTCTTTATAATCACAAGCATACAGACTTGGACATATGCTTGCACAAAACACACACACACAGAGGTATCCACGCTCACGTTCACCCATCCTGGCCAGTCTAATGCAGGAAAGATTATTCTAATGATAAAGGATGACAGATGTCAGATGACATAAAGGAAAATCCCCACAATAATATTCTGTCTGGCTACAACAGCATTAAAGATTCTAATCTGTAACTACAGCTTTCACTTATAATTCAGAATCCAGCTGCTAAACAAACTAAATAATTTATCAAGTACAATATGTTCTAACTCTATAGCTTGGAAAAGCTGCAGCCATACCTTTGTTTCAAAGAGTCACCAAACAGTGGAAATGTCAAGTTCTTCCTTAAAGTGCATCTGCCTCAATTCCCTTGGTAGATAGCACTGATTTTCTTTTTCCTAAAGATGTTTTATTGTTTTTCTACTTTTCATCAGGGTGGGGTTGCCATGGCAATAAAGTAGGATGTCTTGCTGGATTTCACCTTTGCTGTCTTGCTTCATATGGTTCTCTCTCCTCAGAGCAAACATGGTGGACGCAATGCACATACAGATGTCTGATTTCAGATTTCTTTCTTGAGTGTGCTTGGCAGCTGCTCTCCTGAGACAGGCAAAGCACCACTTCACAAGCAGCACTTCACGTTCATCCTCCTACTCTCTAATGGCCACCATCACGTCTCCCTTGCTTTGTGAGCTCTTTTAAGATGGACAAAGCTTTTCATGAAAGACTTGCTTCCAGTATAAGCATTTCAATTAACCAAATGACTAAATCAATTCTCCTTCTCTTGAAGTTAGTTGAGGTTAAATGGTGAAATATGCCAAAATAGAAGTGTGAAACATCTGTCTCACATCCCAGAAGCATGCCCAGAGCTAAGCTGGCTACTTGTTTTAAAAGGCTGGGTTTAGGTTGTGACACTGTCATTATGACTGTGCCTCTGAACTGAGTCTCTCCCTTCCTCCCTCTCAATATTTATTGTTATCCCAGTTTTCCCAGTTAAACTTCTAGGAATTCTCCCAGAACACAAACAGGTTCAAAAATTAAATCACTCACCGGGATGAAGAGTTTCCATTTTATATATCTCTACCACATCTTTCAAAAATAGATTATAAATCTGTTATCTATATCTGAAACTCACAGTGGTAGCATCTCAGAAATCCAGACGAAAAAGGATTGTAAATGTAAACTTAAGACACGGTGCTTCAGTTTAAATCTTGTAGATCAGCTCTTCTCTCCTTGTGGCATACCATCAGTGGAAATAGCTGATATTTCAGGGTATGCTAGTGAGTAATATATCCTAGGAAAATATCACTAATATCAGAATTTAAAACTCCATATCCCAGTAGCTATATGACACAAAAGAAATAAAAAAAAATACATAATATTTCTAGTGCGATGTGCATTTTTTCCATTTACTGTTTGGATTTCTCTTTGCAATTGAACCAAAGTAAAATAGTGATGTATTACATGAACTCCTATGGATTGGTCATGATGCCTGCCTCTGCCACTTGCTTGTAATGGCCAACCTGAAAAAAGTTTCCTGATTTCCAGTTCAAAGTTTTATCCTCTGCTTTCCTTCTGTATCACTCACCAGAGTTGCATTAAGTTTCCCTCTGATTTTACTAGCATTGCCCTGGCAGAACATCGGAGTCATGTTCTATATTTGTTCTCCTGACTATTATCGGTTGCTGGCTCCCAGTCCCACTTTTTCTCTTGAACAGATACTATTAATATAATTATTGTTCATACATTGTAGCACTCAGGAGGCATGGGCATTGTCTAGCTTTTCCATTTAGTTAATGCCTTAGAAACCTTACAATCTGGGTAGAAGACAAAAAGCAACACATGGATATCAAGACAGAGGGGAAGAAAGGTGCAACAAGACTAGATGCCTTTGTACGCTAGGCAGCAATATCAGTGCTGTGACACTATCTCTTATTTTTGGGGTATTTTGATAAAAGAGAGATTGAAGGGGAACCTCCAGAGCTGCGCTGTTTGGGTAGCTGTTCCTTCAGGAGCTCTTTCATGAGATGTGGTGGGGCAAAGAAGCTATTTGGCCGAAAATCTTTCAGTTAGCGTAAGAGGTTGGCTTGCCAGATGAATGTGTGGTAGGAATTTATTTCTTAATATAGAAGTCACTCAGAAGATTGAACAAACTTTTCTGTGATGTGAGAAAATTTAGTGCAAAGTATTTTGCTGAATTGGAACTTCTGTTTTCAGCCTCATAGTAATGGCCTGCAAATACAGGTTCGCTGCTGCCTTAGTGACAAGGACTCTCTGTATTTTAGACTCTGTTTACTATTTCTGCCCCAAACTAATACTTCTGAGCATGGTATGTCACAGCTACAGTAATAATCGGGTTGTAGAGCAAGCTGTGCTTTGGCTGCTTCTCTCCAGGTTGCTTCTCAGGGCAGAGGCCAAGCTTCCTGCCAGTCTTTTGGACAAGACCAGACAATCTTGTGTCATTTAGACCAGACCTCAGCTCAGTTGACTAGTGCATGATGCCCAGCTCCGCCTGGCACTGGTAAGCCTTTCCTCTGAGCAGATGTGACAGTGCCTGATTATAGTGACCCAAAAGCAGGTTCTGCACAAAAAAACAGTGTTCATTCTGTCACCTGAAATGTACAGCATGTTGTCCTTTGTCTTGAAAAACTGAGCTGTGGGTGCTGATTTTGCTGCTATTTTAAGAATGAACCAAAGCCCAGGCAGCAAGGGAGAAGAAAATCAGAATGTTTTTAAAGGTAGCTTCATTGCTTAACATTTTTATTAGGGAGATTTCAAAGTATTTTGTGTGATTATTACTATGATGCCCAGGTTACATGGTGGGATGCAGACGAAGCAAAGATCAGCTACTTTCTCAGATCCATGTGAGAGTTAAGTGATGAAGCAGGGAATGGGACCCCCCACCTTGGCTTTCCATTAAGTGTTGTAACTATTGGATAGCCCCATGTCATGAATGTTTCTGGTATTTATGATTCTAACTCAACTGCACTCCTTGCCATTTAATTCAATTACAATGTGTGCATTTGGGGGGAAAAAGGCCTATTTTGGGGGCAAGTTGTGTGCTGTTTATTGTTTAAAATGCATTTAGTGTGAAAATCTGATGGCTCTTGAAATTATCTTCCTGGACTTTTTGGTGAGCCTGCCAAGAACACTGATAATTAACAGAAGTAATTTTAGTGATAGAAACAAAAAGGCTGACAATATGTTTTGCTTATAGTCCTACACCATTTCTCTAAAGGAAAAATTGAACTTCAACCTGCATTAAGAAGTATCAGATCTGAAAACAGTTAATTGTGTATCGTGTTTACACTGAATAAAAGCAGAATTTAGCTTTTATGTTCAATTGCATTATTAGAAACATCTAATACTATTTGGTTAACAAATGTTTATAGGCCCAAGAACACAGCTGCCTGAGCTGAGGTGCTGAAGGATATTGCAGTACAATATTGCCTGTATGTCAGTGTCTGAGCTCTGTCCATAGTTGATTCAAACGGGAAAACCCGTGAGCCAAATATCAGTTTTGTCATGTGTATTGTAACCACAACGTAATATCACATTATAGCAGAGGTTCAGTCAGGTACTGTTATATTCCCCTAACTCTGTATAACATAAAAAAAACATAGTTCCTCAGATTGCCTTATTCTGAGGGAAAAAATCAACACCTGCATCCGAGGATGATTCCTAACTGCTGCTGAGAGAAAAAAGTTCTCATAGGTTTTACTGGTGTAAAATAAAGCCAATGAAATGCAGCAGTGCAACTGCAATAATGACGGACTACATAGGAGCGTTTAGCACATATGCACGTAAACGCATTTATGAAAAGTATCTTATTGTAGTCCTTCAAAAGTCTTGCGGACCAGATAGTGAAATGTCTTAGATTTTTCATATTTAATTTTTAGTAATGATAACAATGGTAACGGGTAGTTTGCATACATAACAGCTTCTGTGTGTTAAGGTAGTCTATTTACAACTTTCATCTAAACAGCAGGTTCCTTTAAGCACTATATACATGCACTGTGAATTTATTTAGCAACTATGTAAAAAGGATGATTAAGAACTCTTGTCGAGGGTACAGGAGTGACTTTTCCTAAGACGATGCTTTGTCACCCTTTAATTCACCTTCTACCTCTCCTGCTGAGGTTCCCAGTAAGCCTGTTAGTAGTGGTCAGTCATGACAGAATCAGCAGGAGCCTGGGAAGCAGAGCGAGACCTGTGACCTCCTTCTTCCAGCAGCTACAAACAACTGTGTGTTCAGGAGGATAATTCCAGCTCCTTTCTGCTGGCCTGTGCTGGGCTCAAATTTCTGTCCAAAAAGGAAAAGCCTTTGTTAGGGCCATGACAAACCTTAAACGCGTTTATTTTTAGGATGCTTTAGCAGAGGGCAAGCAGAGATGAGTAAGAGTTTGAACCCAGGAGATCATTGCTCTTCAAACAAACAGTGAGCATCTGACCTGTAATTGAAGATAGGTCATGGTATCTTATTTCTTGTGGGCGTTATAGTACCCACAGGTCGTCAAAGAGGCAGAGGAGCTGCGATATTAACACAACTCATATGCTGATCAGTCAGTTCTTTTCTGTAAGAACCAAACAACAGTTTGTCTGTGCAACTGGATGCGAACCATTTCAGTACATATTAGTCTGTCATTCTTCAGCTGTATGATGTCTTTAATATTAACCATTGTCTTTATTTCTGTATCTGGGTAATTCTCTGAAAAGGGTTACAATATTTATGATCTTGAGTAGTTTAAAAGTTTGCTGATACATGCTTGTAAATGCTTTAATCATCTTGCCATACAAAACCAAATATCTGTTGCTTGTGAAATGGTCCAGATAAATTAAACAGAGTATCTGTATTCATTTGTTACTGCAACAGTATCAAACAGACCAGGTATGAATATTCTTCTTTTCAGAAATTTCATGCAATGTGAATTACTACAAGCAAGGAAAAAATCTCCTTTCTGATTAGAGAGCCCTAGGAAAAGCAGGTTAGTCATTGATTTTTATGTTCATTTTAGACTCACTCAGTGTGATACAACACTAATACAAATCTGAAGGATTTAAATCTTGTTAATTTTATGGTGAACCAAGCCTACAATTCTTGCCAACCACACTGTTCAACCTGAGAGGGAGTGAGACATTATTCCCACTTTCAGAACCCTGGATGCTCTCTCTCTGAAGACAGGAGCCAGTCTGTATTATCACAATGGACACAGAGAGATGT
The DNA here is from genome assembly GCA_013400615.1 of Syrrhaptes paradoxus. Taxonomy (NCBI): domain Eukaryota; kingdom Metazoa; phylum Chordata; class Aves; order Pterocliformes; family Pteroclidae; genus Syrrhaptes; species Syrrhaptes paradoxus. Next base: position 21,809 of record VZTO01027376.1, read on the forward strand.
CAGTGAGGGCTGTAACTTCAGTCAAGCATCTCAGAGCAAAATCAAACTCTTTAGTGACAAAGATTCAGTGTTAGTGCAAATGCCACTAGTTATAAAATAGTGAGAGGAAAAAAGACATGCTGTATAAGTGAAATCTCAGCAGACTGATTCCGTTTTTTTTCCATGAAGCATTAGCAAGGTTTTAAATAGCTGCAACCTGCATATTAAAAATTCCCAAGTGTATAATACATGAATAAGGGCACCTTGGCTGAATACATTATGGAACAGAACTGTCATCTTTACCACCTTCACAATCATACTTTTGCTTGTTTATGTGAATAGACAAGAATAGTGAGGAGCACTTATCAAAAGTTAAATTAGACAGTGAATCAATGGATTAAGATCCTATTTTTAAAAAATGAGCATCCCTCCACCAGTTCTTTTCTTTCCACTGCCTTCTCAAATCAGGCCATTCCTCTGCAGCTCTTTATTTAGACACAAAGCCTGGGAAATTATCATGTTTTATCCACAGACTGGCTGGGGCTTTTTTGTGATTCATTCACCTGCTGCTCCAGCAAAGACATAATCCTATCTTCATTATATACCTAAGAGACAATTCAGATACAAGAAAGAATGTATGGTACCAAAAGGCTGCTACATCTGCTGTGCTTGATATATGTGAACTGTGGCAAAAATCTCTCTGCAGCTGTTTGTCTTTGTGTTTAGGATGAGAGGATATAATAATGTACTTGCAGGGCATGAGTGACTCACTGACTATTTCAACAAGATATGTAAGTTTTATGCTGTGCTATTGGATAAAATATATATATTTATTTTGACAAGCTATATATTCCTGGCCCATGAGCTCATTTTAGGAAACTGACATAGAATTTTTGGATCAAAGTAGTTTGAATTTTTCCCCTTAAGACTGATTCCCTGTGTAACCATTATTTTGCAGCTCTCTGTAGAAAGGCTAGCAATTCAGCTTCTTAATGACGCGCTCTCTAATGATGGGGGAAAAAAGAGTTTTCTGGCAGAGGTGGCTCTCGTCTATGATGCTGGTTTTTAGCTCTCAAGTGAGTGGAACAACGTATAGCTCCAAGTGACAAAGCCTATGAATTGCTGTTGTCAGTGAGAGCTTGCTGAGAAAATGAAGTGCATGCCTACACTTCTATTTTATATTCCATGGAAATGAAAACCATTTTAGGCCCTTCTGCAGGCCTTTACAGATATCTGAACTGTTTTCCATTTGACTCATGTCTCTCTGAGTCATTTATGACACTTTCATCTGCAGAGAGATTTTTTAGGCTATTTATGATGCTTCTTTGAGTATAATTAACCACTCCTTTTTTAACAGGTGCTAGCCACACAAGGAAGAAAAGTTTCTTCTGGACAATGCTTTACAATGACAGAAGTTACAATGATATTTAGAAAATGGGAATCCCTTCCTACCGTAACCACAAAAAATTCTAAGTCAGAGCAGCCTCTTACCTGTATTTACTACATTTCATCCTATGTAAGGAAATACGACTTGCCCCTTCTTGTGTGACCTGACAAATCACATAATCTTGGCAGCCCCAAGATTTCATATGGCCCCAGAGTTGAACAAAAGTCCCAGGCTTCACGCAGCACCAGGGTGGACTGCCTCAGCCCTTGGCAGGCTGTGCTGTGCTCAGTGCCAGAGCGGTAGCTGGAAGGGAGGACAGAGTGGCAGAGATCATTAGCAACCCTGTGAGACAACACTGGCAATCTGCATTGTACCTGGGAACAAACATCAGTACTGCAGGAGCAAATCAAAAGATGCAAGATCACTAAAATGTCAGAGCTACTGTGTTTACTTAAAGAAAAAATAAAATCAGCAAACAAAGGCATCAGCAAGTAAAGGACTTGAGGTTTATTGTTACCTCAAGTGGAGGTTTCATTGTCCTTGTGTTCTGCAGCACTCTATTATGCTGAGGATATGAAATCAAATTTCCTTTCTTCTCCAGGACTATTTGTAAGCTGGTCCCAAGTCCCACATCAACACACAGTTCTTACTTGAAAACAGATGCCAAATTGTGAAGATAGGAAAATAAATCGATCAATTCCTCTTTAAAATTATAGGAGTGTAGTTAGCAAAAAATTTTTTTTCTGCCTGCCTTTTCAGACCCCTACTGAGATAAAACAGAGGGTTGTGTGAAAAAATCTGAAATCTACAAGACACAGCCCCTTTGTGGGAAGGCTGGAATGGTCTTTTCAGGGCTTTTTCTCTATTTTGAAAATTTTTAGAAATATAGATCAGAACAGACCAAAGAAAGGGATGAGACACCCTAAAAGAAAAGCAATATTTAAATAAAATGTGACTTCATTCTTGCCTGAAGGCATGCTGAATTCATAAAGGGAGTCCCCCAGGATATTTCACAGTGTGGTGGTACACAGCCCGCTTCCCTAACAGGTCATTACTGCATGTCATGCTGGGATCCAGTACACGGCGCGCTGGTGGCTTCTTTACCTGCCTTGGTCTCAGTGTAGCCCCTGTAAATATAAGTCAAGGACACCGTCTTTGGAATCCCAAACAGCCAGGCAGACTCTCAAGACAATGGGTGATTGATTTCCACTACAGGACAGAGCTGTCAGAAAAAGTTATTTTGAATTCGGAAGGCTTACGGACAGGCTCCTTGCAAAACTTCAGGTGTGTAACACGGACAGCTCTGTGGGGTTTGCTTATTGAAGTACTCCTTCCTGACCTCATGCAAGGTAGCAAACTCTGAGTCACTAAAAGAAATTCATTAAAAAGGGGGAGAGAGCAGAACAGCAAACACAGAAGAATAGGAGGGCTGAATGTAAAATATGCAATAGGGGTATGTATTAGGATGGATGAAACTGTGAGGAAAAAACACTTCATTAGTGGGATATGGTGAAGGCACACCTCACAGCTAGCAGAAACCTACCTTTCTGCGCTGCATGGTGTTTCTCAGATGAGAAAATCTATGGTTGGCATGAGTTTTGCATGGCCATTTTGAGACCTAAGCTGGCTCCTTCAGATTTGTAGGGGGTGTCAGTGGCACTGATGACCCTGAAAGAGGGAACAACTTCCCCCAGGCCATCTTCCTCTGGCAAGAAATTACCATCTGACCCTGGCCCACATTCTGCCCAGTCAAGTATCAAAGCAACGAGTAAAAATCATGAGTACTTGGAGACTGGGATGACTTTGATGACCAAGCCCTTTGTCAGCTTTAGGCCTCTTGAAGTTTGCATTGCTTGTGAAAACTGTTAGTGAATGAAAGCTTTTTAATAGTGGCTGATGCTTACACAGTTTTTGAGAGCAAACCAGTCAGATTTCCTGTTTGAAAACAGGAAAAGCTGTAAAAGTCTTAGGGATATATGGACAATGGGAAATAGAATTTTACTTCTCTCCAGTAAAATATTCAGCCTTCTGGAGGCAGGCAACAATTTAAGGCTTTCAGACACTTTAGTTATTTAGATCTGTTTGTATTTAGATTCAGAACCTAAAAAACAAGTCGTCTGGCAATATTAGCACCCTCCTAAAACTAAAATACCAGTTAGTAATAATAACAGATCCACTCTCAGGGTATGGCCATGCAATAATAAAAAAAAAACAAAATGCCCAACTTTTACACTAGATCAACAGAATTTTATTTTTGGATAGTTAAAAGTAATTCTTCATATCCACTGTGGTCTTCCTGTAACTTTTTTGACTAACTGGGTGTTGAAATCACTTACTTCTCGAAATAGAGTAAGAAAAAACATCACCTAGTTAGCATTAGAGTGGGAAGTGTAATCTGTGATTTTATTGTTCTTATTTTAAATCTGAATGAACTTTTCTTATTACAGTAAAAAAACACTTTTCTTATTATAGAAAAATGTGTGAATCAATCAATGGTGCTTCAGTATTATCTAGCAGAATTGAGGAAGTGCAGCTGGGGATAAAAAATAGCTGGAAGCTTCCTTGTAGTTGTTACTAATCTACATTGTGAAATCTTCACCTCTATACTTTTTCTTTCTTCCTTCCTTCTTTCTCAGAAATAGCCTCAGTCAGTTTATTGATTTGGTTTTACCCCAGATTTTTAAATTGTATAAGTAGTTGTGACTCCTGGTTTGACAAGATACCATCACCTTGATAAGAGCTGTAGGCTTGAACCACAGCTACCTGCTATGTTTGTAAAAGTCCTTAGGTTATGAAAGTCCTATTATATCATTGGATGAGAACATCAGAAGCCAAGACTATCTTACTGCACTTATTTGTGACACAAAAGTATATATCAGTGGCTTTATGTGACCTTTAATAATAGCTTCTTGTTTGAGCACTAGTGTTTTTAAGCCAACAACACAATAATACGATGAACAGAAGACAGAGGATGTGGAGTGCAATTATTTATCCATGTGGATTAAGGCACAAGTGAAGGGGTCAACGTACTTATACGATGGCATGGCTAATCAAGTCATGATCATTCTCTGTTTAATCTGCATTACTGAGTTAAATCCTGCTTCTTTGCGGGTACAGAGGGCTCCTTTGCATTGCTGCCAGCCTGTTTTTTCTACAGAAAGGCACAAAACAGTGGAGATACATGGCCAGTGGGCTGCACAAAGCTGAATTTCTTCATTTGCTCAGATGGCAGTAATGACCAGTAACGTAATTGAAGTAAATAGATGAAGAACTAGTAATTCTAGAATAGAGATAAATTTAATGTTACACACACAAAAAGTAAATGTGTAGTCATGTCGTGTCATGTCAGGGAACGAGGCTTCTCATTCAGATGGGGAACATCTATAAAGGGAGTTGGTCCACAAAGATTCTTGTCAACTAAAAATTTTTAAAACCACTCTATAGATCCCTCAAGTTTTCTTTCAGGAGACTGTTCCTAATTAAAAATTGTTTATATTTAGGACACTTTCCTTTATGCTCATTTGCTTTTGTAAGTTCTCATTATTTCTAATTTCTAATGTTCCATTATTCTCCCAGCCCACCCTCTTAAGCTCCTCTCCCACCATGGTGATAGTTACTGTACTACCCTTGGTCATTGTTCAGCTACATTACATAATTCTTATAAATGTTCCTCATCAGTCAAATTGTTCTGGTGCTTAAACATTAGCATTGCGCTTTTTTCCCCCTAAGCTCAATATCTCACCATCTATCATTGCCCTTCACTTATAGCTTGTCAGCCAATTTTAAATCTATGAGACTGCTCATTTCCAACCCAACTGAGATTAATTTTTCAAGTCTGATTTCTGAGGTATTGCTTCTGATATCTACTGATGCTGGATACAAGATCAAAAATTGCTCTTTGTTACAAATTTGTGACTCCCACTGTAGTCACCGTGTGTTTCAGCATGTATGTCTAGGATCATAATTTCACTCATTGCTGTTTATTGCTCATGTTAAACTGCCAGATGCTTGCTTTCCTTTAAAAGAAACAGAAAAACCAAAACCAACAAAAAACCTCACTTCCATTATTTTCCTAGGGATTGTAATGTGATTTACCAGATGATAATTTCCACCATTACTCTTTATTCATCTTCTAAAGTTCAGTGCCATCCAGCCATCTGGTGTCTCATTAGTTCTGCAAAAGCCCTAGCCTACAAAGAAAAAAAAAAAATTACTCACACAGCTAATTTTAAGTATGTGAATCCTAATGACGCAAAGACGACTGCTCATATTTTTTGAGCCAGGTTTATAGATAACTCTTGCAGGACCAGGCCATTAAATACCTTCAAAAGATTTCTTTGGTTAATTGCATAAAGTAATTAGCATGAACACTGCAATGTACTTCACACAGAAGTGCTAATAGGCTTGTATTAAGGTTTTCCATGCATCTCTTTACCAGCCTTTTATCAATCACCTAGACATTAGATTTTTGACAACATGAGGAGCAGTGTTAACCTGAAGCATGTTGATGGATGTATGCTTTCAGGAGATTTGGAATTAGATGCAAAATCTTCATAGTCTCTTAATCAGACATTTTGTTTTCCCTCTCCCTTGTGGTGATAGAGATCCACATACTAGCACAGTCAGTTTAGAATCAGTGTGATTATTTTTTTGGCCTTCTTCCTTAAATAGCAGATTTTGTCTCTCAACCTACTTGTCCTCACCGATATACATATAAAACTCTATCTTATCTGTCTTGCTCTGCAAGCAGAATTCAACTTTTTTTTTTGTCTAAAAAGGTGTTACTGCAAAGGAGCATCTCTTTTCCATGTCCCCTTTTTTGACTACGTCTGAGAAACACCTCTCAATTTGTTGACGCTCTGCTCTGTACAAACATCTACCCTATACCAGTTCTAAACTGCCATTATTAAGGTGTGAATCATTTTATGAAAGGCAGACCGTTATTGCTATATCTCATAAATACCCTTCAAGCACTCATTCTTTGAACTTGTGACTCATCAGTCTGGCATCTCAAATTCCCTTCTGCTAATTACAGAATACTGATCTTGCTCATTACCACCACAGCAATAACACCTAGTTAGGAAGAGAATGCTGTGTCTCCTGGCAAACTGCGATGTCTTGTGTTTCATTGCTTTCTGCCACTTAACTTACTAAATAAGCCTGCACATAGCCAGTTCTCCACATGCCTCTGCAAAATCCTGAATGTTCTTTTATAGGCTCCTGAATTCAGCCTGGGTGATGTGGAATACACAATATGCATGTCGCTTCCTATCTTTAACTTATGGAGCCTGCCGCAGCTTTGAAATGTATTTAGCTGTGCATTTTGTTAAGTGATATAGGAGATTATGTATTTGTATCTCTTTAAGAATGGATCAGTGAAACAAAGATAAATTGGGTATGTTTTCTCAAGACCTGTAGTAAGTCTGCAAGGCGATTTCCTGAAACCCAGTAAAGGTTTTAACAGCAACACTGTTCTTCCTGAAAAGGTAAGGTCTCTAAGCTAGTCACCAACTGATAGAAAATATTAATCAGAAAAGGTAGAGGCAAATTCTTCTACCTACCTCTAACTGATTTGAGACACCAGAGAGTAGTTCAGGGTTATTTTAGCTGCTTTTATATTATTTACTTGTTACATTCACTTTAATGCTACTGGCATTTCACCAGACTGGGAGAGAGGAACATCCAAAAAACAACTTGCCCAGGAGAAAGAGAGAAACTGGGCAGACTCTGGAGTTGGAGCTATGTACAAATGTAAAAAATCGACAAATACTGTTTTCCCTAAAACAAGACCAAACCACAACATATACCCAATGGGTTCTTTCAAATGAAGATATTTAAATTCCCACGTTATTCTTATTTAATCACAGTCCAGATAAGAAATTATTATTGATAAGCAAATTTTTGGTCTAATTACCAATATTAAATCCACTCTGAAGAGCTGGAAGTTTACACAGTTGACTGGTTGTGAAATAAATGCTAGAATGAATTACTTCCACAGGTCAGGAAAGAATTTGCATGTAAGCATCCCGACAAAAGAAGAAAGCCACTTTTAGGCAGTCTCTAGATTAAAAATATTGTTAACTCATTTCAGACTTAACATAATGGTCCTGATGGGCCAGGATGCTCTCTGGGATGAGAAAACCTCTCCGGAAAGAGGAGACTTCAGTGGAGCCAAGTCAGTTCAGGGTCATTTAATTCAAACTCCACATAATTTCCTTTTATTTAAGCCATTATTAAGAAATATCCTTCAGCTTATCACATGTGAAGCATAAGCTTTCTCTGGTATTAACTTTGACACATACAGAGCACTTGGGGGATTATATTAATTTAGGTGATAGTACCTGTTAGTGAGCATTTGATTGCTCTCAATGCAGAAGGATTTACTCTTGTTATTGATTTGTTGGCAAATACATTGGGTGGAAATCCCCTGTATTGCCGGTAGCTGCAGATTCCAAATTTTATTGGATTTGTGAGCAATTTTCCTCTGTGTTTAAACTTGTGATCACTTTATAAAAAGAAGAGCCCAAGAGTAAGATGAAAAAAAAATGCTTGGCTTTATTTTGCTGAAAAGGAAAGCTGCCTTGTTTTGCTTTGTTCCTGGCTGTTGATTGCATTAATCTGGCTTTTGTCATGGTTACTCTTGCAACAGGGAGCAAACTGAGAATACACTGCTACAGGAGCCGACAAGAAAGCAGCCATTACCTCTAATGGACAAAGGGTTATCAAAGCAATCCTTGTCTCATGCAGAGGATAGAAATCAAACCCATCTACCCTTTAGTTGCCACAAATAAGCGTATAGGCCGATGCGATTTCTTTTATAACACTATTTTCCTCCTAAATAATTTTCCTCAATCATTTAGGCAGGAGTTAATGAAAGCCAAGTATAGTAAGTCAGATTGCCACCCCAACTCCTGAGGCCAGAGTTGTGGGCTTACAGGCAGCTCTTCCAAACTCTCACACACCATGGTAGCCAGGCCCTGAGCCCTGCAGGGCATGTGGGGGGTTGCTCCTTGCCTGCAGCAGGACACAGCCAGGGAGCAGGTCCATGCATCCCTGGGAGCATGTGGTGATGACAGGAGCACCCAGCTTCCCCACTCCTGTGCTGTGCCTTGGTCTGTGCTCCAACAGTCAATATCTTCTTAGTCCTTGTTATCTGGTCCCCAGGAGAGGTAAATTGATTTATCTTTACCTATTCTTTGCCAAGGCAGATTCCCTCTGTCCCTACACACTGAAATTTCTGGTAGAATACCATAGAAGTGTCACAAATAATGAATACATAATGGGGCCTCTAGGACTCAAAATGTCTCCTCTTTAGCTTTTCTTTAAGACTGATTCATAAAACTTGATCAGGATTAACAACAACAAAAAAGGGAGTTTAATTAAACCCATATTGGGAAATGTCTAAAGAAATAAAGTGTTTCATTATGTTCTCTTATTATATCCTACAATATTCATCCAATTAAGGTTAGCACTCAAGTTATTTTTAGGATGTGGCATGAATAAGATAACCTAAGATATCATATGATTGCTCCAGCTGAGACATAATAGTTGAAAGTAATTTTTTCCAATAAAAATAACAATGAACAGTGCTATTAATTCATGGTAATGATGCTACTGGGAGAAGTATGCGACTGCCACTGCTGAATAATCAAGAAAAGTAAATTAGCTTTAAGCAACAGAATGTGTGTGTGTGTCTGTGAGTGTAAATGACCTTGAGCATTGAGAATTGATACAAACAAATTAAATACAGTTTTAAGCATCATAAGAATGTTTTTTAGAACTACGTATTTTGAAATGTAGTCCATGTGAATTCAAGACTCTGCAAGGCAAAATTAATTGTGATTCTGACATATTTTAACTAAAATGCACAGATGTATACTTCTACCTGAAACCTTTCCAAATTTCAGCTTTATCAAATGAAGAAATATGGTTCCTGGCAGATTTCATTTTCAGTTCTAACTTAACAAAATCGGAAGCAAAACATAAGATTTCATAAATCTGCAGTTTCTTATCCTTTGTCTCTCAGTCCTCACTGTTTCTTTTAAGTGGGCTGTATTTAAAGACAAAGTGTTTATCTCTATTGTAGACATTTTTGATCAGCCTTTTCAAGCTGACTTAAAGCATTAAACTTCTTAACTTGAGAAGTTCTTTTTTTAGCTGTATTTATCTATATGCTGGTTTTGGCTGGGATAGAGTTAATTTTCTTCATAGTAGCTAGTGTGGGGCTATGGTTTGGATTTCTGCTGAAAACCGTGTTGATAACACAGGGATGTTTTAGTTACTGCTGAGCAGTGCTCACACAGTCAAGGCCTTTTCTGCTCCTCACCCCACTCCACCAGTGAGCAGGCTGGGGGTGCACAAGAAGTTGGGAGGGGACACAGCTGGGACAGCTGACCCCAACTGACCAAAGGGATATTCCATACCATAGGATGTCATACTCAGCTGGGGGAAGAAGAAGGAAGAGATGGACATTCGGAGTGATGACATTTGTCTTCCCAAGTAATGTTACGCAATATGGAGCCCTGCTTTCCTGGAGACGGCTTAGCATGTGCCCACTAATGGGCAGTTGTGAATGAATTCCTTGTTTTGCTTTCCTTGCATGCACAGCTTTTGTTTCAGTTATTAAACTGTCTTTATTTCCACCCATGAGTTTTCTCAGTTTTACTCTTCCAAGTCTCTCCTCCATCCCACCAGGAGGGAATGAGCGAGCAGCTGTGTGGTGCTTCTTGCTGGCTGGGGATAAACCATGACAATCTATTAACCTGGGTTTTTTTTCTTTCTTTCCTACTCTTCCTGCCTCCAAAAAGGTACTTATTTTCCTGAAACTACCTGCTTTTCACTTCCAGCACATTTTTGCTATTTAATCAGGTGTGCCTAATTTGCACTTTTACCTATTCAGACTTAACATGTTAGTTCCAACCCATCTTGTCACCTTTGAAAAAATACATTTTGTCTTTTTCACAGTCTATTTCCTATATTTTTTCATACACAGATACTACACTCACCTCACTAATTCAATGCTTCATTGCATTTTTTCACATTGCTTTCCTTACAGTCCTTTGTGTTGCTTCTACTTGCAGTCCCTCACACCAGATTGGTAGATTGGTAGTTGTGCAGCAGCTATATATTTTCTTCTGTTTTAAAAAGACTCAAATACATCAAATGGGTTGTTAAGTGGAGAGGAGCTGTCATGTTGTGAAGCTTATTGACACAGGCTTTTACAGAAAAGAAAGAAAAAATATTTACTTTTGAAGACTTTGTATATTTGAGTTTGGAGTGCTTCAATCTTTGTAGCTAGAAAACTGGAAATACCTAATTAAATGCTGATTATTTAATTTAATAATATTCTCCAATGATGCCTCTTTCCTGATTTTTTTAAGATGATGGTCACTTTCCTATGAAAATGTAGGTAGAGATACATAAAGCAGAATCATGGACTTATTGAAATCTTAAGTTTTATCTTGACTTGAAAGGAACCAGTACTTCAACAGTTTACGTACTCCAAATGTTCTGTATATGAATATGTATAAATTGAGTATATTTGTACATAAACTGAGAATGGCTATTGTGAAATTATTGTATTGGAATGGTGTACTACTGACAGCTATTTTTAAGCAAAATTTAGGATAGCTTGGTAGCAGAGATATGCACATCAAGGGGCATGTGAACTCCATAACACTTCTCATCCTAAAAGTGCCATTTGAGTGATGATAAATGTAGGAGAGATAATTAGAAGGAAATTAGAGATTAATTAGCATGGCCATTCTAACCATGATTTATTTTAAGAAACTGAAATCTTACGGCCCTGGTAGCATAAAAGATACTAATGCACTACAACCTCTCAGTATTTCAGACAATATCGAAAATGAAAACACTACAACAACCATGGTGTTATAAGTTTTGAAAGAGTTAATGCACCCTTGTGTTGTTTTGAAGTCCACTCCCTCCTGTAAGAAACACCATGAGTGTGTTACAAGGCTTCAAGGAAAGATTTGGCTGTCTGTGCTACACTGTCCTTCCACAGCTGACCTGCTGTAATGTTTTCCAAGGAGTTGGTTGCTGTGGGGCAGGACTTAGAGGGAGTGAACCAAACACCTCTTGTTAACAAAGATATTATTAAAAGTTCATTTGGTTCATAGAAATTTCCTAAAGGAATTCTGAAAGCTACGCACTTTCTCTGCATGGTGCAATGTATACATAGTGTGTGTAGGTATAGTCTGTACATGCATGTATAGGGATGTTCATTTTACACTTTCTAACTATACCTGGGTGAAGAATCAACATTCAGTAATCAGTTGTAAGTTTCAAACTTCTTTTGGTGGTATCTGAAATATATATTGTAGCGTTCACATGTTTCTCTTATATGGTGTTATTGACTGAAAAATATTTAAATAATTTTGAATAAGTATGATATGCATGATAAATTCATTGTTACTATGCTGGATGAGACTAGATAAGTAGACAAATGTGTCTTTCATTGATTAGAATATATGCCTTAGATTTTTGTTCTCTGGTTATATTTAAAACTACAAAATTGCAATTAGTTTAAAATTTACACTTTCTGTTACAGCTCTTAGTGATAATTTTTTTAAGGGTATTTACAGATGACAGAAAAGTCTGGACATGGACAAAGCCATTAGAAAAAATCAAGACCTGTTCAGAAATGCTTTGTGATGTTTAATCAAGTTGACACAGAATATAATGTCGGTAGGCGTTCTCCAAGACGAAATCTAGATATCCTACATACATTCCTACTGAAGACATGTCAAATAAAGAGAGAACTATAGACTTTCACTGTCTGAATTTTATACAATGAAGATATGAAAGTAACATCCAAGAGGGCTGAGGAAAACATCACGAAATCAAGAGCACCATTCAGGAAAGCCCACTCAGTAACTGTTTGCCACCTGAGAGGATGATGAAGTCATTCAGGTCAAAAAGGTCTTCCTTTTTTTTATTTATATATATCTGCAAGCTAAGCAAACACACACATTTCCACTAGCAGATAGTGACAAAACACATTTTTGCCTTTGCGAGTTGGGATTTGCTCAGGGAAAGTTTTCAGCCATATGACAACGGTAATTATTTCAAACTCTTGCAGGTACTTTGCCAGTGCAATGGGTGTTTCATACTGAACGAATACCCTGTTATGATAGTTTCCTAACATCGCTGTGGATTTTTATTCCTGTTCTGAATGAGTTTGCATCTGATGACAAGTAACCTGCATGTCATATGTGCACGGTTTTCAGATTTTTCTCTGTGCAGAAGATGTATTTGGAAGAAAATGGACTTTGATTTAGCCATACCTCAAATCATACCTTAGATTCATAAAGAATATATACATAAAAGTATTAGTCCTGCCAGAAATTTTGCAGTCCTTCAAAACAGGGTACAAAAACTCACAAAATTCTGGAAGTCAGTGGATACATGGAGGGCAAAAGGTAAGAACAACTTCTATGCTTTTCTTAAAGTATGTTTATTTAAAGCCTGGCATATAGATGTTTTTTAAAGATACAGATTTTAGATATATGGATTTGCATATAAAATACAAATTTATACATATATATAGAGATGGAGCTTTAGACATAAAGATATATTTTTAGATATATAGGCTAGCTATTTAGATTTTTTTTAATATCAGATCAATGGTATGGGGAATATTAATTGAGATCTGTTGGAAAAGGAAACATTTTATGTGTTTCAGAATGAAAACACAATGGAAGCTCATGATCTACTTCAGCTTTTTTTGGAGAAGTTACATATGTTAAATATATGTGGCTAGATAAAAAAAATATATTAATAACAATAGAGAGAGTTACATTTTATTAAGATCTATGGAACTTTTAAATTCATGGGTTTAATTCCATTTTGGAACAAAAAGTCTCTGAAAGCATAAATTCTCCTGCAGAACAGGTATTGTGGTTCAAGTGTGACTTTTGACTTAAAAGTCGGGCTCCTGATAACCAAGACGGGATTTTCACTGTCAAAATTATTTGGGGATATATAAGATATTTAATACCTAAGAAACCCAAGTGGTACTCCTTTATTTTTGTGAGATTCCTAAGATGTACTGTCCTAGTTTAGAAAATTGAACAATCTAAATTTATGTTCACATTTTTCAAATGTGCTAAGCACCTCGGCATCATTACTAACTTTATTGTTGCCCACAAAACTCACTTTTTTTTTGGCTCTCCTTTATATGGCCAGATGAACTAATCTCTTTCAAGCTAACAAGCTGACACAGAGCTGCTTTAATGCAATATTTGATGTTTTGATAAAATATTCTGCACAGATTTTTTTTCATTACTACCATTCTATTAGGTAATGCTCCTGCAACTTCTTTAAAATAATAATAATAATAATAATAATAATAATAATAATAATAGTAATGCAGTTTAGGAAGACAGAAAATATTTCGATTTTTGCCACATATAATAATGTAATTTAGAAGGGAATGTGCAATGACCTAGCCTACCCCCAAACCCATAAGGAAATTCTTTTGTAAGTTGTAAACTTCTAATTTGCTTTGCTTGGCATAGTTAATACATATCCTATAGCGGACAGCATCCACCAGTGTATTCAGCACGAAGTGATCTTAGCTTGTGAATTCCTCATTCATTTCAAACTGCTACAGTACATGAGAGTTCAAATGTATCTGATGATGCAAGCAGGATTTTCATGTGTTTTCCACACAGCAGAAATAATAGATGAATGAAAATATCTGCCATGCAAATTCTTTCCTGGAATGGCAAATGAGTTTGTGACCTAGTTACTAAGTAAAGGTAATCACCACAGTATTGATGATATGTGCTGTTCTGAAGCTATGATAATTAAGAATCATAATGCTTTGGGCATCCAATGAGAATTTCAAGAACTGATTAAAATGGGTGGATCTTTCTATATTTTTTAGTTTCTTGACAATCACATATTGCCATCTTAAAAAAAATCTTCAGAATGTTTTATGTTTGTCACAAGGTCTACTTAATTAATTTTCATTACCTCTGTCTGTAAAAAGTCAGAGCCAAAAAGACCAGAGAGTTCTGTGGGCACTCATCTAAAGGGACAGTTAAATATTAAGCTAAAAATGGTCAATGTCTCAAGATACGTTTTCTTTTGACTTTGCTATCTCCATCTCAGTTTAAAATGAATGCCATTTTACAACAAGAGTGATTTAAGCATGGGAACAGTTTTATGTATTTTCGTATGTTGATCTGATTATGGTTAGATGTACCAGAAAAGACAGACACTCAGAAAAATACATTTACGCAGTAAGTTATTCATGAAAATTTGGAAGAGGAAGTTCCTTTAATTTTCCTAGTAATGAGCAGATAATTCATATAGCCTACTAGTGCTCAAGAAATATTCATAAGGAGACAGGGATTTTTCTCAGACTTATTCAATATCCGAATGTATTCTCCAAGTATTTAAAAAAATTATTTCCTCTTCAACTCATGTTGTTTTGTTTAGCTGTGAGATGCCAAACAGTGCTTTGGGGCCTTTGCCTACCCACTCCATTAGGTGATCACCGACAAATTTCAGATTAGAGCATTGAAATGGGCTTTCAGCAAAAGTAACAGGGAAAGGGCATCAGCCAGCTGTGAGTCAGAAACACGGACAGAAGGACTGCAAACTTCATCTAAAGAAAATTCATTCACAAACACTTGTGAACAATTATATAATTAGTGACCTTGTTCTAATCTTACCCAATTATACCATACACTAGCATAAAGCTTAAGCTATTTGCAGACTGCTCAACACTTCATGTTGTGTGTGACAGTAAATACTCGGCTTTCAGCTCTGAAAATAAATGAGGAATATCCAGAAATATTCTANGGCTTTAAAGAGTTTCAGAGTTGTGGAGAGCATTACACATGCTAGTGTCAATGGCAGAAAAGGAAAGATAAAGCAGCTCATCTTAAGCTATTCTGCCATCCTTCTTCTCCGCTTTCCATCCTTAACTTACGGCCATGTGCCTCCCCTCGCCTCACTGTAAGTATAGGGTGTGGGAAAGCTAACAATTCAGAATTGAAAAGAGATTGTGACTTTGCTTGATTCACAAGTTATTTGCAGGCCTTGTCAGTGCTTCAAAACCTTTTTAATTTGACCTGTCAAGACTCTGGTTCCAGGAAAAGTTAACCCCATGTGGTAGCTGTTAGTGTGCATAACTCCATATGCTAGGTAGAAAGACAAATTCCAGCTTCTCTGTCTGTGAAAGGCAGGGCAGCGATTACTCAATGGGGCCAAAGTCTTTCAGAGGGCATCTTGCTTCATGCAGTGTGTGTGTGCACATATGTCCACACACGACTATGTGTGTAAAAGAATCAGTCACAGGGCTTTCCAGGTTTCTATTCAGGTATCGGGGCCTTAAAGCTTCATCACTGGTTGAAATTTTTTATTTTTTTTTTTTAGAGCACTGTCAACCTGAGAGATAGTAGAAGTGGTAATGTACTTGGGGTCCATTATTTCTCTGCTTTGTTTTTTATGGCACTATATGAAACAAAATACTTGAAGAAATTCCATAAAGGATAAAAAGCAGAGGCTCTAAGGTTCTTGAAAGGTTGTCTGAAAAAAATCCTTTATGAGGTGTTATCCAAAGTATATTGATGTTGACAGTTGCATAGTAACAATGAGGAATTGCAGCATGTTTCAGCTGTGTCCCAGGAAGACCCTTGGCTCAAGCAGTGACTCAAAGACTTTTGATGGACTACTGGTATGATGGAAATATGTGCCAAAGTGTAAGTCAAACATGAGAGCCCTGAAGACCTACATAGCTGAAAGAAAAATAATGTTTTCCCTAATTCAGGTGACCATGTAGTTTTAAACGATGTTTTGCAACTTGCTGGATAAATCTGGATGTGAAAACACAGATGTAGGTATCGGTTTTTGCACCAGACTGGTACTTGGGTATTCTAGGTTTGCCTGAATCCTGTTTGGCCAGTGAACTTGCTCAAAATTTTTTCCCCTCCTACCATCATACTCATATATTGCTCACTGGAAAAACAGCATTGGCTAACATTTTTTGTATTTTAACCCAAAAATTGTACATGATAATTCATAAGAACGAAGGTGAGAGAACAATTCTAAAAGGTAAAGCACAAGCTTGGTTTTCAAATTGTCTTTTTACATATGAAATAGCACATAATGTCAAAAGCTCATTCACAGAAATTGGGTTTTTTACTAAAAAGCTGGAGAATCTTTAAAACATGGCCCTTGATTACATGCTTTTCTAACATGTGGGGGCTTTTAATATAAACTGGCTTCAGTGATTTGCACTTTGGCCTTGTCTATTGGAACAACAGCACAGCACAGAAGAAACTAGAAGAAGCAGGTATTAATAATGGATGCTTTTATTATTCTAAAGCAGTTTCAACCTCATTTTTAGTTGGGCAAGTACTTACACAGGACTGAGAGGGCTTTATAAAGAAATAAGCTACATAATTTGTTTTGCATGCTCATTTGGAGTTCTAAAAGAAACTTCTTGGGACCTGAGCTGAGAAAGTCTTCTTAAGCAAATAAAACTATAATAGTGATCTAACATATGCCTTCAACCATCTGTGCTTTACTGGCTTATAAAATTTCTATAAGAGTTTGTTTTGATGATGTAAGCAGCATTTTCTCATGTTTTTTATGCATGAAAATATAGACAAATGCAGGGACATTACACTGCCATTCCATAAATGAAATATTGTCAGTAACCCATTTTCTGCAGGAAACAATGCCATACTGGTGCTCCATACCTCTCCACTGCTTATAAACCAACAGGTTATAAGCCTTAGGGATAAAACCAAACAAACAGACAACAAAACAAAAATCAAAAAAACAGAAAAACACAGAAAATTATCTTCTCTCTTATTCATACAGATATTTTCTGTTAAAGCAAACATTATCAATAAATGTTTTGTACATCTGACGTTCATGTTTAACAAAAGCTAGAAAGAGCCCAGAGAGCACATCTGTGATAGAACAAGAACAAATTAATATTGCGATTAATGTGAATTTCTAGAACTAAAACTTTCTCCTGAAAGGAGACAACATGTTTCTTTTAGAGAAAGAAGAGCAAGAGGGCCCTAATATTAAATCTCTTTGATGCTTTAAACATGCTAAACAGATTTAAAGCTATTTCCCTTAGTGTAAATATGAAGTGATGAAATTTTGGGTTTATTAAAATGGGTGGTAAAATTGCCATAAGAGATTTCTTATTTCCATAAAGTTTCTAGCTCAGTCATTAAGATCGAGCTTAAAAGTGTCCATACACTTGAGAACCTTTCTGCAAAATGTAAGCTTTCATTCTTTTGATTTAGAAATTCAGCTGAATACTTATAAACACAGAAGTAGCCCCTAGAGAGCTCTGTCTGAAGTGTTCTCAGGACTACACATTTTGCAAATGTGCGTTAAACTTTTGAAGCTGGCATATCTTTGTAGGGCTGTTCAGTGCAAGTATTGGGTGTTCAAAGAGCTGGGAAATCTGTACATTGATCTGTCTTTTAGTGTTTTGGTCAGGATTTCAATAACATTTTGAGAAATCAAATTTACAGTGTCATGTATTCTTTTATAAAATTAGAATGTTTAATTCCTAAATCTTTTGCTTACCGTGCAAAGATGTTGAAATTATGGGATAATTGTCTATCAACTTTTTAATAGGTACGACAAAAATCAGACAATTTCTGCCTTCATCAAGTGTGCTGATGGTAGAGTTTTGGCTGAACCACTTTTTGCCCGTTTTTAAGTCTCCTCTGGGGGTTTTGATAATTTATCTCTCTTATTGTTGGTTTCCTAGTTTTCTGAAAAGGAAGGCAAGAAAACCAGAGAAAGATATGCAAACATAAGGGCAAATGAGAGGTAAAATTGTAGTGAAGTCCCCATAGCATCTTAATTTACTCCATGAATGGATTTAGTTCAGGTGTTGTGGGAGAAGCAGGGAGGGTGAATGAGACGAATAAAAACTGAGAACTGTTCTCATGTATGTGTTTTACTTTTAAAGGCTGAAGTTAGATGTGCTATCCAGAGCCTGCTTAACAATTGACCATATCTTCCTGCTCATTATCAATTATTCTTCCTCTTTCTAGTTCTAGCAGTTTTATATCATTCCAAGTTCTTTGGGGGAAAAACAAAACACTACTGTTAAAATTTTTTAAAAGACTGGAGTAGAAGGACATAGGCTGGGAACATATTCAAAATATTGCAATGCCAGCAAATTTAAGCAGATTTTAACAGAGCATTGGAAGGGGATTGTTGAATTTGGAGAGGAATGGTGACACCCCCCCCACCTCCCCAGTTACATTAAATGCAACCAGAACAGCACATTTGACTGGAGCCTCGTACACAGCATTGCTTTTCTTTTGCTAGGAAAACTTCCAAAAACTCAGTCATCTTTGAAGAGCAGAAAATAGATTTGAGTATCAAGGGAAAGAGTATGAAGCCTTGCAGAGCTTCTGCAGTCTCATAGAAAAGATTAAAAAATGGTCTACAAGAGACATCTGGAGATGTAGATGAGATTCAGCTAGGTTTTGCTACAATAATTGAGGTAAGCAAATCTACAGAAACATGTTCAGAAGCCATCTTTTCACAGATATTACAGCTGTAAACCACTTACTACGAACAGTTCAGGTTCTTGCTGCTGATTGTTGTCTTTGAAAACTTTCAGTGTCTTAGCAGTATTGGTTTGGGACTGTTAAGTTTTGTCTGTATAGGAAGTTATTGCAAGGTAAACATAAAGATGTGATGCTGTAGTACAGTGGACTTTTCTGCATTAATTTTCTTCAGTTGCCTGTGGGCAAAAAGCACAAGGTAACCAATTCCACATCCAGTACTAGCCCATGAGGAGTAGCTGTTTCATGTTGAATGCACATAGCAGCCTTCTTCCCTACACTAATGTGCACATCTGTGTTACTTTGTGTAACTTAGACCATTCTTGTGGCCCTAGTGTTATTCCAATTTTCTATTGGTGCTATGAAGCAGCAAATAGAGATGTATTTAGTAACTCAGCCCCCTCTACCAACACCACTACAACAGAAAACTCAATTTAGATTTTGGATGGCTTAATTCTTATTTTCTCCACGCTACATTATCCATTCTTTACACTTGCTCATCCTGTTCACTGTAGGGTAGTCAGAGCAGATTATGGGATGTGTCATGGTTCCCAGAAGTACTCTTTGCAAAAGGCAATTCTTCCCAAAACAACACTACAACATCAGGCAATGGGTACATTCTGAAATCACTCCCAGATATATGCCTTGCTGGAAACCTTTGGATATTGATTTTTTTCAAATATGCCAAAGCTTAAAGCTTTTATCTCTGCAAATATATTTGAGTTTCGTGTCACCTGAAGAGTATGCAGATAAGGGAACACACACAAATACAAACACTCACCTATCCATTTTTCAGCCAGTGTGTTGGGACCTCCAGAGGATGAAAGACACTCAAAAGCAAAGACAATTTAACCCTTTTTCTGGTCTCCCTCTACTCTGCCCTGTTTTTTAATTCAAGGTCAAGGGACTTCTGCCACCTCTCAAAACAAACATGAAACCAAAACACATGCTTCTTGTCTCTGTGGCAGCACTCTTTCATAGCAAATAAAACACAAAAAGTTTGTTGCTGTAGCAAGGATTCTTTAACCTGAAAACATTGTGAAGGAATGACCTGGATTATATTTAAGATAGGATGAAGAAATGTAAAAGCTAGAAACTTTTATGCTTAGAGCCACTTAACTAAGCAGTTCCTTACATCTAAAGAAGTTATCCCATAATTTTCCACTACATCCTTTTCTTGCACATTTTGTAGAAGTTGGTCACCTTCAAGGACAGAATATTGGACAAGAGAAATATTGGACAAGATGTGTGGTGCTTCTGCTTTGGCACAGTGCTCAAATTCAAGGCGACTTATGGTACAGCTGTTGTCCTCCAGTCCTGTAGCCTGTTCCCTCTGTCATCCTCTGGTAAGGTATGGTGGAATGACAAGTCACCTAGATGCATTTAATGTGAAATGAAATATGTTGCTCTTTTTTGCTTCTGTTTATTAATTTTTTATTTTAATGGCATGTCATCTTAAAATATATGCTTGAAAAGACTTTTGAACTAGGGAGCGTATTAGTCTACAGGTCACTTTATTATTTATTTATGCTTTCTTCCCACACTGTCATGCTACCAAAATTGTAGCAGAGATTCTGATTTCTAGGAGAGGTAGGTGGTGTTGCAGTGCAGAGTGAATAAAATAACCAATAATATCAGACTTTTTTTTTTTTTGGTGTGTTTCCTACTGGTTTTTTGAAGACACATATATATATATATATATAGTCTGGCCCACAGTGTGTTTCCATATTTGCACAGGAAAATACTAAAAGTTCTGATAAATCCTTTGCTGTTTTGACCCTCCAGATCTCCACGGATTCAATGGACCTTTTTGTATCTTGACCTGTAGCAGATACAGCCTGCTATGATAAATCATGGAAGGCTGTTTTTAAATACCAAGGCCATGCAGTTTTCCATACATTTGATACTAGGGGCTTGATGTTCTTAGCCTTCTGCATATATATCCTTCATCCCTATGTCACTGCATACAAGCTGAGAATTTGAGTTGGAAGGTAGGTAACACACCTCTTTGCCTAACCACCTGTAAAGGCAGAATTCCTTATAGGACATGCAAACTTGTAACTAGGTGTGAACTTCTAACCTAAATGCTAGACAGAGAAGAAGGTTCAGTTTCTAATACTTGTGTGGTGAACTGTTACATCTTTCTCAGGAAAACTTGAATTATGACAGAGAAGTTACATTGAGATCAATGTGAATTTTTTGCTTTCATGAAGAGTAGATATTGATGGCTACTAGTGAAAAACTTGGCTAAAAATCATGCCTGAGCTGTACATCCACAATGCCTGAATGATTAGGCAAGGAGCTAGTAAAAAAGGTGGGTGCATCTGCTACTTTCTCCTTGAAAAGAATTCTAGCTGCAAGAGTGAGCCTATGCAATTCAAGATACGAGACTGATGAGACCTACATAAATAAATAGGGTGAGATACTTGCTGTTGGTTATTTTGAAATTAGTTGTGTATGAGATACAGTAACTCATTCTCATTAATAAGAATTTGGTTTTAAATAGTTTGGTTTAAAACATATTCTTAGGAGTTGCTATTTTCTGGAAAGTCTATAAGTCTTTTCCATGACAATTGAGCTCAGTTCTAGTTCCAGTAGAAATGGACATACTTAGGACTAATAACTGCACTCATTAATGTCAATAGCAGCTGTGCATGAGAATTCAAGGACAGACTCTTTTTCCTTAGGGTATGTTCTACTTTGATGTTCCTAGAGTCTATAACCCCTTAAAGTTAATGGGAGTGACATGCTGTAGCACGCATCAAGGAAAAATATATACTCTGCAGCTAAATATAACAACATCCCTCTTCATAGCCCAGTACTGGGCACAGTGTTCATGTTGCTAAAAAACATAACTTGAATGAGTCTCTGAACTAGCGATTTGTGTAGTTATTTGCATCTGTCAGTGTAAACAGAAATAGATATACTGAGTTTGTCATGGCAATTGGCAGACTAACAAGTTCTTACTATGCCATGACAAATCTTTAGCTTGGCAAATCAGCAGCACTGCAGCCTGCAACTGCCAGGTCCCTATCAGAGTCCTGTCTGAAACAGAGACTAAAATAGCAAGTACTTACCTGCTGCAAATGATTCCCTCATGATTCTGGAGAAATGTGTGTGCTTAGGACTCCTCTTGCTACTATACAGTGTGCAGACAAGACTAGATTTTCTAATTTTATATCATTACATTTGTCCCTGGAATAGAATTTCTTTGTAATTTTCCATCATTCCTTTTAGTCCCCTATGAACATGCATGTGTGTGTTTATGCACATTTCTCAGTGAGTTCAAATGCCTTTGACAAACCTCTTTACCTGGCTGTGAGACCATCTAGTCCTTAAACTTACTACTTATGAAGCTTGCCACCTATCTTCTTCAAGCTGTACAAGCACTTTGGTTTGGTGTGAGTGTTCATTTTGTTATAAGAGACAAATCAATAACTATATAATAACATATGAGGCAGTGCCCCAGAAAAGGGAATACAACATTTACCCTTGAGTATATAGTAACACTTTATCTGCTTGCTCTGAATGACACCTTTTGTATGCAACACATTTTATATTGATGAAGCAATGCCACAGCAGCCTCCTGCATCTGCTCTCTCTGCTGTCTGAAAGTGGCGGTAATTATTATCATGATAGCTAATCAACAAAAATAGCTGCCAGACTATGTAATGGCCTCAAATTTCTCTACTCCAGAAACTGAGGACATGAAAGAGAAAACTAGTGCACAATATGTTCACTGATTGCAATATGTTCATTCTTACCTCTTACACATTTTGTGTTGAAATCCAGCAGCACTGTTCCACTGAAGTTTGAGCCATGATAGTGAACAAGAACCTGTTCTACAGTACTTGTTAAAAGGAGAATTAAACAAAGCCTGTGGATACCACTAACTTGTTATTATCTTCTTTGAGAATATCCATCTTGCACTGTAGTTGTAAACAAGTGCATGCGTGCTATCTGCTACGAATGGTCATAAAGCTTTATATTTTAAACAGTATTGCCATCTTGTGGTTCTGACAAGTTTTATAATTTGTGTTTTTTTGCAGCTCTTTTTTTTCCTTATTGTGTTGGCAAGAATTCCTGAAATGCCATGGTACATACAATGGAATTGGTATCTCCTCAGTTGCAAAACATTCACAGGAAAAAAAAAAATGAAGCCTATATCTGAATGTAATAAACTGTTTTATCAGTCTTTCAACAAGATAATTTTATCTCCTTCCACTGAAAAGGAGTAGATAGTTAAGGTTTTTATTAGAAGGGGCATTGTGAGACACCTGATCTGCCTTATTATTGCCCAGTTTTGATACGGAGTTTGATCCAGACACATATCCTTCAGCCATGTCAGGAATCTTCATCTGTGGCTTCTGGACCACTGACAGTCCACAAGGTCATCCACAGTCCAAAAAGAGATCTGTACTATCTTAAGAGTATTTTTATTTCAGACATTAATGATAAGGGCTCAGAAAAATGGTCTGAATTCACAGTTGCACAAGTCCCATCTTTTTTTCCCGCAAAAAAAAAAAACAAAACCCACCCACTTTCTGTGTTTGCACGGTGACCATGTTGCAAGGGACCATTCTCTGATTCACTTGTGGACAATGTTAACCAATAATAACATACTACGGTCACTGACCTCAGAGGATGCACCATCAGAGTTCAAGATGTGCAGCCCATTTGACAATGGACGGGACTGCTCAGTCCTTCAAAGAGGGAATGTAATTAGTTCTTGGTCCAGAAGCCTTTGTCATGTTTGGTGACAGGAAAGGCCCAAGCCATTTTACCGCACCAGTCATTTATTAGTTAATTCGAGAGCCTTGCCTTGTCAGATGAGTTGCTGAACACCTGATGTTAAAGGGCCCCGCCCTGAGGAAAGAGGCTGTGACTTCTGCTGGAGCTTAGAGAGACAGGATTTATTTTTTCTCTCTGTACTGTGAAAAAAAAAAATGTCAAGCTGCTTATTTTCTGCTTAGACTTTTATAGAAAATAGCATGTCTCACATCAGAACTACTTACATTCTTGGTATTAAATCTTCTGGTAAGCCCAAGAGAGTGCACCCATCACACTCAGAGACACGACTTTCCATATCGGAAGCCAAGGTCCTGTGAAAAAGCAATGGTTTCCCTCGGGCTTTGTTGCTTTGTTCTTTCCCACTCATCTTGGAATTGTTCTACTTGAAAAAAAAGGACTTTTCAATATTCTGAATTTGAGGTCCTGTAGAAATCTGCCAAGCACTGAGCAGGTACTTCTGAAAATCCCACTTATGTAAAACACTGTATAGTGTACATGAACCTATGAACCTGCTGTTCTTCTTTCCAGACGCTGTTTCAGGTTGAGACTATGAACAAGGATTTCCTGTTTTCCAGGTAAATTCCAGGGACACCGCATTGTCAGGGAAGGAAGTTTATTGGCAAAGAGCTTTTCATGACAAACCATGGATTCCTGACAAACTGTCTCCATATTAAAGCTTATCAAAGCTGTACATGTCTGTGAAGTATTTTGCTTTTGATGAGTCCATGTCTTTTCAGTAAAAATCCCCATAGCCTCTAATAGAAATTAGACAGTCCATGACTTACAGTATGATGTATGAAGAGATATGTGTATTTGGCCTCTGTGCATTTCACAAGGTTAGACTCTAAAAGTCTATCCTGAATATTTTGTATTGTTAGTAAAAGAAAACACACATCCCCCATCTCCCCCACAAGCACCAGGAGTTTACAAGTGCAGCCACACAGTGGTGCCTTCTCAGGCTGTATTGCAAATCCTACACCATACAGATAGTCACTTTACTCTCACCATGTTGATTTTTGTTCAGGCTGGTCCAAGTTGAAGTATTCTGTTTTAACTTTCCTGGCAATAAATCTAAAAAAAAAAGCTTGTGGAAGTAGTAAACTGGCAAGTCCTAAAATGAATAGCCTTCTAATGGAAGTAAGCTAAACACAAACAGGATCTGTATTTACACATGAGTTTCATGTGTAAATGAAATTACATGAGTTGTAATACTCATTGACATCCATTTTTTGTGTTTGAGCAGTGAGTACTGCTAAAGGACCTGTTCCACATATTTCCTATTTTTACCGGCCTATCCTGAAAATATCATTTTGATCAGTAAGAAACTTTCTCACTGTAATAAACCCTAAAGCAAATATATGAAAATAAACGGAGATTTTAACAATATTTATGTCTTCTGATGGATACAAACAAAAGACAATTATTTCACTATACTGATACTAGAAAATTAAGAGTTATCATGGTTCAGGTTTCAGAACACACTACATGTGACATACTGCACATCCTTTACACCTAGAATCCAGATTGGGGAGTTAAAGGAGGAGGATTATGTTTATTTATGCATGGATGTAGTGAACATCTGCCAAAATCTATCTAGTTTTTTTAATTCTCTATTTCAACAAAGTTGACCATCTGCTCTGTCATCAGCAAAGATCTTGTTCTAAAAGCTAAATCAAAAAATCACCTGCCTTGTGCACCTTGTTCTCACTTATCACAAACAAAATTTTAATGATATCCATCTGTAGGTGTGATGGTGACCCGAAGCAGATACATGCTCACTGAGTCAAAATTAGCAGCTGGAGTTGTAGTAAGCAGAATGACAATTAAAATGTTTAGACTCTATCAATAACTACAAGGCATAAAATTAGGTGTACTGATTAAAACTTTCACTCTGTATAATTTTAATACAGAATCTTCAGACACCTATAAAAGCCAGTGACCCAGAAATTAAAATTAATAAATTTTCCTCAAGGTGATTCTAAACTCTGTAATGAAACTGTTGAACTTGTATTCTCTTTATATTTCAGGGTACATATTTAATAACACTGAAAGATTCACTGCATAAAGTATAATACAATAATATGACAAATTGCCAAATTAGTGTTTAATATGAGAAACTAAGTTTTGTAATATTCTGATTCTTGATATAGTTGCTCAAACTACAAAACAGTAAATTCCAGTTTTTTGCTTTTTTTTTTTTTTTTCTTGTTTTCCACCCTGCCAAAATGAGAGAAGATAAGAGGTGGGTGTTAGAACCTTTACATGACTTCAGTGTTCACTAACAGAAAATAAAAATGTTAGAGAAGAAGATATTGTCATATCATTTCAGTTAGTTAATGGGCTTTTCTATTGCTTGCACAGCTGTCTCTGACCTTACAGAATTTTATTGTTTTAGTTTTAACAAGAACATAGAAGTTTTGCAGGACCATAAAGACTTCAGTAAAGTGGTGGTTTTTCATGGAAGGAAATCTGCCAGAGCCAATAATCATTAGGGACTGACCCCCCCAAGCTCAGGCTGCCTGAGAAGCTGTGCTGGTAGGAAACTCCATGTGTTATTGCAGCCCAGGCCAGCTGAACCTGGGCCTCGAGACTGCTGCCAACACTACAATGTTTTGTTACTGTTGTCAAAACCCAAAGGTTTCTCTAAATGAGGCTGCAGATAACAGTATATTGTTGATGCTTAGCATTTAGCAAAAAAAGCAGCACTTTTGCTATGTGCTTATTTGCAATTCACTAGAACTGTTTCGTCTAGCATTGGAGTGAGATTGTGTCTCTGCACTAAGTATAGTACTATCAGCAAAAATTACGACTTTATCACTCTCAATATCAATTAGTGTTTATTTCCCAGAACAGTCCAATTTAGGTTAAGCTAAACTATTACATTATTTGTACTTGCTTTATCCTGATGATCATGATCCAGCTTCTTTAATTAGGCATATCAGCATGTCTGTGTAAGATTGCTCTTTTGCAGACAGTTTAAATTTTTTTTTGATGGAGACTCAGTAGCCTTACTGACAGATCACACTGTGTTCCAAGAAGCACATAGCAATTGAGCCTTATCTCTGAGTTACATGTGATCTTTTTGAAATATTTTTTAATTGAACAATCATAGTATTGCATTCAAGGAGTAGAGATTTTTTTGAAATCACCAAAAAAAAAAATGTGGCTATGCTTTACTACATGCAAACTGGGGGTAGAGGTAACAGACTAAAGTATGATATTTACTCATGATGAAAGCAAATTTCTCTCATATGAATTTACCATGTTCCTTTCAAAATACTCCCCACCACAGCACATTCACCAGGTCCCCCCACAGGACTGCACATCACAGCCAGGCCACATGGGGCCCATCCTGAAGCACTGCACCAGGCAGGAGGGAAGGGCTGGCTAGGGCAACAGCTGCAGCGCCCATCACAGGCAGTGTGGCCAGGCAGGACTTTGGTGAGGCGGCCAGGATGCGGCCAAGGCAGGCAGAGGAGCTGGCCAGTTGAGGCGAGGCTGGCCAGGCTGGCCAGGGGCATGGCTGGGACACAGCTCAGGCAGGGAGCGAGCTTCAGGGCATCCCTACCTGCTCCAGTGTGGGGTCCTCTGCAGGCTGCAGGGTGGATGTCCGCTCCACCATGGTTCTCTCCGCAGGCCACAGAGGAATCTCTGGTGCTTGGAGCATCTCCTCCTCCCATTCCTCCTTTATCTCTGACCTTGGTGGTTGCAGGGTTGTTCCTCAAATTTTTTACTCACCTAGACTGTACACCATTTTTGTCCTTTTTAAAATATGTTCTCACAGAGACACCACCAGTCTCCACCGCTGGGCTGAGCCGTGCCTTGCTGTGAGGCTGTTGTGGAGCTGGCTGGCACTGGCTGTGCTCGGCCTGGGGCAGTCTCTGGCCTCATCTCACAGGGGCCGCCCCTGCAGGGCCTGGCTACCAGTGCCTCCCCACAGACACTCAACAGAGTCCTTTTAAGTGATATACCCTAAAATACACAGTCTAAGGCATTGCTTTCCTGCCCATGATAACAATACCTGTGCTTTAATATTTAGGTTTGTCACGGTAGTGACTGGCTTCAGAGACTCCAGTATTTAGCTTCAGAGTTTCAGGCCTTCCACCTTTTCAAACACAGAATAGGGACGAAAAGCATGCGAAATAAATACAGATGTTGACTGACTGCCATCAGGAGCTGTTGCAGGGGCGGTTACTCATGTGGGGTTAACCTGGTGAGGCCCAACGTGCAGGACCCATGGAGCTGCTTCTGACCGGAGTCCATGGTGAGCGGCAGATGATGAGAGACCATCTGCCTCGTCCAAAACAGGAGGAAACAGAAATCTTAATTATTTTTTTTTAGGTAGTGTTTCAATAATCAGTTTTTCTCTTAAGTTTTCTAGAGACTGAAGCCACGGCCAAGTGACAAGGCAGTGCCGGTGTACCAGGTCTGTGCACGTTCCCTGGGCACAAGCTCTGTCACAGCAGCACAGGTGTCCCCAGGGCTCAGCCTGACCTCCTCAGCCTCTTGCCAAGTCACTGTAACTGCTCAGCCTGATAGTACTGGGGAAAAAACGGCCTCTGATATTTAATGGATAATTGATGCAATTTTTTCTCCATAAGGAATGGCTTGTTTGAATATATCAGATGTTCAAATATATGATATTAGCATGTTATCTCTGAACAAAACACTTTCCTCTGCATTAAAGTCGTCCAGGTAATGGTAAAAAGTAATTTTGAAGGTTGATATTAAGTATAATTGAATGCATTCAGGGTACAACCGCAAATCTCTTGAAGCTGTCATAAACCATGCAAAACTACTTCCTTGGTGACAGTTTGTTGAGCATAAAAATGGAATTTGAAGAGCCTAAGCTATTTATTTCAATTCACTGAGGTAGTCAGCAAACCTTACAATTCTGTTATATTCCATAGAAATGCAGTGTCTCCTGAACATGCAGAGGATGCCATTTGTATTATAAATATAGATACAACACTGCCTTTGTGTCTATGTGTGTGTACATAAAATATGTATACATCAGTAGCTAAAGTAAGAATATATTTATTTTGACAATTTAAATACTTTCAAAATTAGAGAGCAGCAGAATTGTGGTCTATACACTATCTCTGGTTTTGTGCATGTTGTATCTAAAGTAAATAGCAGCATGGTTTAAAATAGCAAAATGTGACCGTGACCTCAATGGCAGCATGGACAGCTTCTTTAGAATCTCCAGGTATTTCTTTCAGAAAATTCATTCATTGCTACATATTAGAAGTTTGGGAATGCCTCAGATTTGCTATTGCAAGCATTTGTGGAGCTGTGTAGTACGTCTCCAAGCTAAAAACAAGCAAAAGATGTTATTAATATAAGGAGTATCTTTTTTTCTCTGTTTTAGCACTGTTCAGTTCATGCTTGAGATACTGTAGATTGGAAATCCCATGCAGATTTAATTTAATGTGATCACTGTCATTATAGCAATAATTAAACAGTTGTCAACAAAATAGTTTTCTAATGACATGACACAAGGAATTTTTTTTTTATGGCTTGTTGTTTGAGAGCAGAGTGCTTATCATTTTTCAAGAATGACAGAAAAACGCATGGAATCATAGACTGACGAGGTGTTGCCAAGGTGCTCTACAGCAGTACGGTCCTAAAACTCCAAGGTAATTTTAACTAGTAGTAGCACAAATGTTTTTTGAACAGATGAACAATATTATTGTGAGTCTGCAAATACTAATTGGTGGTCATTTTGGTCACATATAAACTAAATAGGTAGGGTTTCCTAAGAAAATTTTTCACCTAGCTCATTTATAAAACATAATTGTAAAATAACAGATTTATTAATTATCCATTTTCTGGTCTACGAAGATGCTAATAAAATATCTTTATTTTCAACCAGAAGACAGCTTTTTGACAACAGAAGAATTGAGCTGCAGATTTCCTTGAAATGTTTTCATTAG
The DNA here is from genome assembly GCA_013400615.1 of Syrrhaptes paradoxus. Classification (NCBI taxonomy): domain Eukaryota; kingdom Metazoa; phylum Chordata; class Aves; order Pterocliformes; family Pteroclidae; genus Syrrhaptes; species Syrrhaptes paradoxus. Next base: position 51,490 of record VZTO01027376.1, read on the forward strand.
ATCTACTCTAAATCTGGCTTGAAAATATGCATGTCATTGCACAACACTTAAAGCATAATAAGGCAAGGTGTTTTGAAGCATTGTTAAGAATGTAGGATCAAGAACATGAGGTAGTACATGTAATTAATCAAGTAGTCAAAAATCAATAAATTCATGGGAATAGACCATTGTGACAAAATAACTGTCTTACCCTCATACGATGAATTTCTTGACATTGAGTTGATTTTTCATTTTTATTGCTGTCTTTGGTGTTTAGATTGCAGCTTTATCCATCACTGCAATCAACTTACTGAACATTTATTCCCTAAAAATATAGCATATTTTGTTGAAATGGGTATGGCTAATAACTTGCCATTGAGGATATAAAATATTTTGCATTATTTGTCATTCCATTTTAAAACAGGGTACACACACAGTTGAAAACATTTCCATCAAATATCTCTTCTTCCACGTATGTCATGAGAGCAGTGGGTTCAGTAGAAGAAAGGAAAATTAATACAATAACGTTAATGTTATCTTACACTTGTAATTCTTCTCAATTTTCAAAAGGGAATGTGTGAATCAGGCCTCCAGCATTGTTTGTTCTCAGGTATGAAGTCTAGGCATGACCCAGACTGTCTGTTTTAAGTGCCCCAAATAGATGTTACAATAACACCAAAAAAAAACAGTAGATGACATTTGACAAAAAGATTTATGTGGGCCAGAAAGCCACAGAGTAAACATAGCTACAATTCAGCCACCAAGATGGACTGAAAACAGACTGGTTTGTGTTCCTGTCCTCCATCTTGAGCTTAGATTCATTCAATCTGAGGTCCTCTTCTGAATGGAGGATATACCAGCGGAACTGCTATGTGTCTTTGATACAGGAGATGAGGGATTAGAGGATCCATCAAGGAAGTTCTGTGTGTGTGTGTGTTGCGGTGGGGTGGGGGGGTAGCCCTGTTTAAGGTTTATTTCAGACTTGGAGGGGTGTCAGTGCTCCTGTATCTTAAGACATTGCTCTACTAGGCTGCAGGTTATCTGGGAGGAGCAGGAAAGGTGTCCTTTATCTTTTGTTGAAACTTCCACTGCCTGTCCAAAGTTCAGCAACAGAGAGAGAGACTAAGCAAGAGTAAGACTGATTGTGTGCCTAAATGAGCTAAAGAGCAGTTTCCTTTAAGAAGAGGAATGCCGGGACTCTGGCTTCACTTGGGGAATTCCCTTGGAAATAAGTCTTTAATTTGGCAGACTCTAGATCAGACAAGTTCAGGCTGTTTATGCCTCAGTTACCCTTCTGTAACACAAATCCTTCCCCAACACAAGTCTCTTTGATGATAAATTCATTAGTATTTTTCAGATATTTATGTATTAGGAGGAGAAGGAAAGGATGAGACATATATACAAAAATAAATAGGAGTGGCCTTTTTCCGCTCTCAGCCTTAAACTGAACTCCATTTAGGACAAGTATTACTTTAATTAAAGTAATTATTTCATTCCGTATGTGACTGCCTTGTAATCAGACACCAAACAAACCTGTCAGCTCTCATGCTTTCTTTGCAAGACTTTTCCACACATGCTATTCCCCAACCACAGTATCAGCATTATTAGCACTTGCAAAGCAACAACATGGCTCCAGGCTGCACACCAGCATGAGCCATGATGCTGCTTAGTGCTACAGTAGTGGTGGTGTCCCCTGGAGTGATCTCTGAACTCAAAAGCATCCTGCAGCACAGTCTATGGCTTCTGACTCATCTCATGATACCATAGGTTCAGCAGCAGATCTCTAAATGCCTGCCATCAGAATATACAGAAGGTGAGAAAAAAAAATATTTCTAGTCTTTTTTCCTTCTTCCAAATCTGAAGTCACCTCCTGCTACAGTAATTATTTCAAGTAGCCATACAGAAACAGTGTATACCTGCAAAATAGTGAAGGGAGGACACAAATCAGGTTGGTTTAAAGGACCTTTAAATGCAAGTTGGAAAAAGAACTGCATTTCTGTCATTTTTGAGGAGTGGCAGAGGGAGCAGGGAGAGTTCAGACTGCAGGGATTTTACTGTGTAAGGAGTACTGAGCTTAAGGAAAAACTTCTCCACTTATACACTCATTTGTTAGGATAAGGATGAATCAAAATTGCATCTTGCTGCAAAATCATACAAGCATCTTAAAAGTTGAGTTTAGAACTCAATATAAAAATAAGACTCATAATTTCAAACAGTTTAAAGTATTTAAAATATTACTGTATCTTATCATTCTTGTCTCAGTGCCTTTTTTTTTTTTTTTCATACTGACATCTACTTGGTCTCAGTGAAAATTCTGGATGCACAAGAAGTATGAAACTGGACCAATGATTATCCAGAAATAAAACCTCATTTGCTAATTCAAATTGCTAAACAGTTACGGCAGAAATTGAACATAACAGTATCTGTAAATATTTCATATAATTTCCAGCTAAGTGCCTAAAGGATCTCCTGCAGGCTTAAGGAATGAAAAAAATATACATGTAGATGTGTGTATATATAAGTGTGTGTATGGATAACACACACACTTATATATATATACAGACATACATACGCCTATATGCTACTTGATTCTACATTAGTCAGACCAGTTGTTTTCTTTTTGGGGTAGACAAATACATTGAAACAATGTTACACCCGCAATGATTACAGATTAACTAACAAAGTTTATTTAAGTTTATAAATATGAAATCATGTGAGGCCAAAAATCCACCGAATCACACAGGATTAGAAAAATTATATTACCAGATATTTGTGTCTACCTAGATAATAACAAAGAGGAGAAAAATGAAAGTGACTTTCGTTTTGCGACAGGGCGGGGGGGTAGCACCACCCATCTAACCCCTGTGAAAAACTGCTGGAAGTTTCCCCAGGTTCAGGCTGGACCCACTCCTGACTGTGACCCTGCGTGGGAAGGACTCACATTGGAACAGCTTGTGAAGGACTCGCCCATGAGAAGGGACTCCACACTGGAGCAGGGAAAGAATGTGAGGAGGCCTCCTCCTTTGGGCCTGGAAAGAAGGGAGGGGTGGGGGAGAAGTGCCTTTCTAAGATGCAGTTCTCATTATCTTGCATTGCTTTTTATTGTAAATAGTTAATAAACTCTATTGTTTTGTTTTGTTTTGTTTTCCCAAGTCGTGTCAGTTTCTTGCCTGTGACCATAAGTGGTGAGTGAAACCCTCCCTGTTCTGCGTTAGCCCACGGGGTATTTTTTTAAACACTAGGCTGTCTAGTGGCTTTCTTTTAAACTACGACCGGCTTCTTATGCAGAACTGCCATATTCACTTCCCTTGGCAAGGGGCAGAGTACTCATCTGGAGGCCACAACTTAATCTATTATATCAAGGTGGGCGATGAAATTTGCAGCTATCATATGTAAAGATGGCTAACTTAAAAAAAAAAATCAGCAGAAGCAGATATTGAAATGGATTACAAAGAAAAGTAAAAAACTAGATCCAAATCCACTGCTCAAATTTTTCTGACACATTTCCTTTTGTCTTGTATCATCTGAGGTCTCCTGTCAAGAGGTTTTATCATCCCATTCCTCTTACACATAATACAATCCTGATACCAAAATGTGGCAGTCTATTTGTCAGCACAAGGTCATTACTTTTATTTCTATAGAGTAAATAGACAATTTGCTACAGGTTACAGCATCATAAAATTCTCTCACAGCTGTTCTAAGATACAATTTCTTTTCCCAGTTAAAGCACGGATGTCCTATCTATAACACATAAACAGGGTGCTTACTGATCCATTTGCTTTAGTCCTATCTTTTTGTTCTTTCAATCACCTGCAATTCCTGCCAATGGATACACAGTTTGGTGCTCTAGACAAATCATCCAGGAGGAGTTTGCCTATTCTCTGTTTCTGTTCTGTCTTGTTACCTATCATATGTGTTTATTTGTCTTGTCAATATCGTATTTGTCAACGTTGGTATTTATTTTAATTTACCACCTATCAAATTGCTCAGCCATGCTGTCTTTCCACCACTGACTACTCTGTCCTGTCACTACTGTGTATGTCAGCTGTCCGTCGCTAACTGCACTGTCTAGTAATGGGTAGATCCAAGGAGTACTTGTACAAAGGCAGAAATGTGTACAGAAACCAGATCTAGAAAACTAGTTTGTATTCACAAAATTCTAAAATCTTGCACTTCAGCAAATCTGTTAGACAGCCTGTTGTGCCCCAGCAAATACTTTACATTAAACTTGATAAATTTCGTAATAGGATTTCAAATCTTCATTCATTACTGGCATACAAAATTAAGGCCTTAGTGAAATCGCTTTACATATAGACGAGTAGCAATAGAAATTATAAAAATAATTATTAAAAATTCCTAGTGCTAAATAATCAACAGTAAAGACCAACAGTAAAGCTGACTGCAACTACGGGTTTCATGACTCATCTGAAAGACTTGATGTTGCTCTGGATGACTGTGTTGCCTTCTTCATCTTCTTTATGTTCAAATTATAAGCCAATGTGCCAAAAAACTTGAAATGAAAAGAAGAAAAACCAAAGTCTGGATGCAAGTCTGATCCTTTCAAAGCAGTGAGCATCTGGCCCACAAACTTTTACTTACACCTAAGGAAACTGTCTCATGGGATCTTTTTTTTTTCCCATGTTTTATTTAATTCCATTGCTAAAAGCAGAGCTAAGACTGAATCTCCATCAAGCAAAACACTCAATATACTCCAACACAACTGAAAAGTGGATCCACATATGTTCACAGGCATAGACATATCCTTCTCCATTTTCAGCACCTCCTGTTTATTTATGGACACCTTGGATCAATGTGTGTCATTTCAACCATTTGCCACAATAGTTGGGAGGTTGGGGGTGGGTTTGCAATTTTAAGAGTATACTGACTATTTCATTTAGGATTAGGTAACGTCTGAAAAATAGCTAGCATAGAATCACAGAGTTTCTGAGGGTTAGAGCTGAATGCATGGCTTAAACAAACAAGGGTACAGTAACCCAGAAGGAGGAGGCAGTGCCAGTCTGTTTCAAAGGGGCACGACAGCTCCTTAGCCTTACCCTGGTTGCACATGACAGGTTTGCAATGGTGTTAACACCCTGACACATGGGTCTCCCAATCTTTGACCCTGGTGCAGGGAGCAGATCCAGGGGTTGCATTTTGCCAGCAGGCACTCTGCCCTCAGCAAGCTGGTGCTGGCCACAGCGAGCACAGGAGACAGAAAGTTGGTCCAGTCTCTGGGCCACAGACACTACCTGGCCCCTTCCTCCCATACCATGACTACCTAACCAGACACTCTGAGCCCCAGGACACATTGCGAGCCAGTATCTGCCACCAACACCTGTGCATTCTCTCCCACTATAAAAGAGAAACAGCCCTTAAAAGTACACCTTGACCTCAAAAATACTAAATCTGAGCATTCCTCTTCCATTTGCCCATCCAGACTGTAGTGCACTAGGTACTTTAGCCAAGCAAACATTCTGATTTAATGCAACAGCTGCACTCTCACATTTACCTCTGCAAGTCAGTGCTCTGTAATTATGCGAGATATTGAAGAATAAGCAAGCCTAACACACCACAGAGACAAAAGTATGCTGTGCTTCAGCCACTGTTGTGAAGTCTAAGCTATGCTTGGATATTCAGCTCACTTCTCAGACACCTTTGCAACAGCAACAGTGAAGGTTCATTTGCAGCAAGCCGAAGGATGGAAGATCTGTGCTTTTGATTTGTACAGGCACAAGCTTCTGTGAACCAGGCAAACCCCTGGGTTCCCTGCTGTCATAGGCTGAAATAATTGATTGGCACAGCCCCACTTCCTCTGATAACCCGGGCCCCGTGTTGTGTTTGTCACAAGAAACAGATAAACTGTCTGCGTGCATAGGCACCGCTCAGAGCTGACTGCCCACAGCGTGGCTGCTCTGGCATACAGTTGTGTGTGTATGTATTTGCAGCGGGATAAAACCAAACTCCGGTAAGTGTTGAAGATGAATCAATTTATTGCTCTTTCACAACTACTTTTATAGTCTTTTACTACTGTGAAGACATCATCTACAAGCCGTTTTATTGGCTACTAACTAAAACCAACACACTACTTTCTAGCAACGTCATTCCCCTGTTTACATTCCAGTCCATTCTCCTTCCGGCCATGTCAGGGCCTCCAGCACCTCACCTCTTTGCTTAAGGGCAAAGTCTTCTTCCAGTCTCTTAAGGGAAAAGCTTTATGTCCCAGAAGTCAAATCCCAATTCAGCATCGTCTCATTCAACTAAATGTATTTGCCTTGGAAATGCTG
>VZTO01027377.1:3952-19387 GCA_013400615.1 Syrrhaptes paradoxus
AATCTTCATGTTTTTATGGGAGGGAAATAAAGTGATGTAGGGTTTTTTCCTTAAACTGTACTTTTATCTTCTCTAATCAAGACACTATAAAATTACTATACTGGCTTCTTTTGACATGTTCTTTCTCTTTCTTTCTGTACAAGCACTCCTATTTGGACAGGGAAACCTCCCTCCTTCTGAGAAACATTGCAGGAAAGCCTTCTCATTTGCTGACCAAGGTGATGATGCTTCTTTCCACCTATATGTGTCTATTTCTATGTAGAAAGAACACTTTTGGTGTGTGGTGTGCTCCTCCCAGCCCTGCCCTTTCCAGGAGCTAGTGTGTTTAGTTACATGATTGTCCTGATTGTCCAAGGTGCTTTTAAACACTGAATTTTGTTGGTTCTTTTTCTGCAGATTTATCAAAGTGTTCAAGTTCTTGGCAAATATTTAATAACCATGTCAGCAGGTAAAATGCCTTAGCCGAAAAGGAAATGTGCTGAGCTAGAAGTTCTTTTGCTCCTATTCTCATTCACTAGTTTAAAAAAATAAAGATCACAACTGTGGAAAATGTGTGGGAGTATTCAGTACTGTTAAAAGGGCAGCAGTATCCTTAAAACAAGTTCACTTGCTGTATTGAAGATAAACTATAATAAGTAATGGGATTTTTTTTTAAAGTTTTGAGAGCTGTCTTGATATAATGTGGGGAGAATATCCTAATAAGACAGTGGTCTAAGGAGACAGATATGTGCAAATCCTGATTATAAATTCATTTTCTTTACAGGAAAGCAGTCAATGTACTAAGAGAGCACAAATTGCCATTCACTTTCTCTGATTCAGTTTGTTAAGAATTACATTGTCTATACATATTTCCTTTTCAAACTAGAGTAGGAGGGATGGAGCAAGCTGTAAATCTTCTTGATGACAGACAAGCTGGGATGAAGAACACACAGCTTCACGTTGTTGAGAAGACTTTGAATGTTCAGTGGGTGAGGTGTCAGATAAGTCTGATGCTACTACCTACTGCAAGCCACTCCTTTGGTAATTTTTCTAAAATAGACACTCTAGAGGAGAAACCTCGTGCAAGCCTGCAGTGGCAAAATATACCTTGGCAACTTCAAAACAATAAGTGTAATGTTTGCTGGACTTAAGTAGTCTATTTTCCAATATATGTTTAGAACTAGTTTACTGCTTTTTCTTAAGTACCTTAACATTCTCCTCAAAATGCTCAGTGTGCACCTTGACAACAAATTTTCAGGCTGTCTTCCAGAGGAGTATAACCAGCCAAAGACAAGTAATTTTCCACTTTTGTTTTGTTTAAAATTTAAGCCCATATCTCTTTCCTTTTCCCCTGTCAGCTCCTTGCCTGTGCACCCCCAACAAAGCAAACAGCCACCAAACCTTGCTTGCAAATAGATTAACAACAGCTGTGGCACAAACAGAAACCATAATTTTCTTTGATCTCCATGTGTCTTTATATCTTCCCTTCTGGTTATTTTTATATGGGATGAGTGTTGGTTAGCATGTGGCACTTCAATTAAAAAATGCATAAAATATTAAGTCCATTGCATCATGTGACCATGAACTACCTCATATCAGTAATTCCAATAGACTTCTGCAGTTAAATGTTTGAATTTATAAATGTTTGTCTTGGCTTAGTGGACTTTGGAGCTCTTCTAGTCAGGTGCTAATGGTGAGCTTGCTGATGTTCTGAGGATATTGGTTGGTAGCTCAGGTTAGAAGTCTCTTGGTACAGCTGTGCCCTCTGCTGTGGATATCCTGGTGTGGATACTTAGTGGTTCTCTTCTGACCTCCTGCAGAGAGAAATACCTTTAGTAAAATGATGAAATGGAAGTCCATTTTGCTGCCAGCATGAGAGCAGCAGTCCCAAGAAACGTGGCTTTTCCTTGCAACTGTATCAAGGTGTTCGATCACTTAACTGTAGTATCGTGTTGCAGCTCTATGCTGGTGTCTCTGGTGTGTCAACTAATTCTTATTGTCTTATTATTTCTTCTCCTTCTTTGATCTGTCTACCTATTATAGTGAGACTAGACACACTTTGCAGGAATGATAATACAGTTTTTGTCCTCTGGTAATATTACTAATTGTAAAAATTTTAGTCATGAACTAGATTCCTTTTGTATTACAACCATGCACAAACACGGTTCCTGTCACAGCATAAGGCAGATCTCAGCACAGAAAATGATCTATTTATTGTGGTGGTCTCTTCATTTTTAAACATAATTCCATGTATTATTGTTCACACAGCATTCGACCCTTTTTTTTTTTTTTGAAAACAGAAAGAAATTAAAGCAGAGTAGTGAAGTAAGTTATTGAAAATAAAGCGATGTATCTTTAATGTCAACTTTGCAAGCTTGTTTTCTTATAGGCTGTGAAATACAGAGCACATGCAAGTACTTTTGAGAGACTATTCAGGGCTCAAATATATCCAAATTTAGGACACGAAAAAAGGAAATAGAAATGTAACATGCTGGATTTTGAAGCTATCATTTCTTCTACTGTTCTGATGCATGTGAAGCTGGAACTGCATTAATGAAGCCAGATGAATGTAATTTGATGATATAATACTTCAGATATGTCAGCATCTGGAAAAAAGGAATCATGTTATGCCTTCTCTTCCCAAGTATCTAGTGCTTCATTCTTTTCTTGTTGAACTGAAAGATAAATATTCGTTTTAGGAATGTTGATTCCCCTGTTTTGTAGAGTTTGGTTACTATACTCTGTAATCCTTTCAGGCCTTTGAATAAATTATTTGTGAAGTTGGCTTAATGCATTTTAGGTCAATCTGATTCAGATGTGCTCATTCTTGAATTAAGCATCTGTTTGAGACTTTTTAAAATGCAGTTTAAAAATACAGCAATTGATTTCTAACCTACAAAGGGTGATGTAAGCACAACTTGAAAACTCCAGCCTCTTACAACCAGTTTTTGAGGAAGTTGTGATGGCCACACCTGGAAACCACAAAAAGGATGTAGGTGGCTAATAGCAGGGTTTATTCTCCCTCCTGGTTTGGGTTTTGTTTTTTTTTCCCCTCCCCTTTCTTTTTTTTTCCTGGTCCCAGATCTAGTACCTTTTCTTGTATAACTATTTGCTTTAGGTAGCCCCAGTGAGAAGCCTGGCCTAGAGCTGTTAGAAGACAAGGCCTTTTCAGAGGCAAGCAGGAAGATAATCTGGTGCAGATGGATGTTTCAAGGGATAGAGAGCCAATTAAAGTCCTTGCAAATGTGTTTCATTTGTTTTCTTTGTCACTGCTAGCTTTGTCAAATCTAGTTTGGGTATTCGCTTGGAATGGCAGAATGTATGTCCTCGCTGAATAAGATTTATTCTACCCTACATTGAACCATACCTTCAAAATGGCACGAAGTCTAGTTAAAGGCCATTAACCATGGGTCCATTACTTTTCAACATCTTCATTAATGACCTGGACGGTGGGGCAACCACTAACCCTAATTTCTGGCTCAGGCTTGGTCTAAGTCCGCCACCTCTGGCCCACACCAAAAACTATTCCTCAGCTCTGATCTCTTTGCTCCAGCTTACCCTTGGCTGCCCAATTCCAGCACCACTGCATTGGCCCCTCTAGGCACTCTTTTTTGCTTAGCCCTAACCCTATAGACAAGCTAACCCTCACAGACAAGCTGTTGATGTATGAGATGGATAAGCAGTCAGTGAGGTAGACTGAAAACGGGCTGAATGGCTGGGCCCAGAGGGTTGTGATCAGGTCTAGTTGTAGTAACTAGCAGTATACCCCAGGGGTCAATACTGGGTCCAGTCCTCTTTAATACTGTCATTATTGATCTGGATGATGGAGCAGAGCATGCCCTCAGCAAGTTCATTGATGATGCCAGACTGAGAGGAATGGCTGCCATGCCGGAGAGTCATGCTGCCATCCAGAGGTACCATGACAGACTGGAGAAATTTGCTGACAGGAACCTCGCAAAGTTCAACAGAGGAAGTGTGAAGTTCTGCACCTGGGAAGGAACAACTTCATGCACCACTCTGTGCTGGGGGTCACCCAGCTGGAAAGCAGCTCGGCAGAACCTGGGAGTCTGGGTGGACACCAAGTTGACCGTGAGCTAGCGGTGTGCCCTTGTGGCAAAGCAAGCTAACAGCATCTCAGGCTGCACTAGGGAGAGTGTTACCAGCAGGTGAGTGGAGGTGATCCTTCCCCTCTACTTAGCTCTGGTGAGGCCACACCTGGAGTAATGTGTCCAATTCTGGGCTCCCCCGTACAGAAGAGATACAGAGCTACTGAAAAGAGTCCAGCAAAGGGCCACCAAGATGATGAAGTGACTGCAGCATCTCTCCTGTGAGGAGAGGCTGAGAGAGCTGGGACTGTTCAGCCTGGCAAAGAAAAGTCTCGGGGGATCTTATCAATGTGTACAAATACCTGAAGGGAGGGTGTAAAGAAGATAGGATGGAGCTAGGCTCCTTTCAGTGGTACCCAGTGACACAAATTGAAACACAGGAGGCACTGTGTGAACTTCAGGAAACACTTTTTTTGTTTGTTTTTTTTTATAGTGAGGGTGACTGAGCAACACCATGGGTTGCCCAGAGATGATGTGGAGCCTCCATCCTTGGAGGCACTCTGAAGCAATCTGGACACAGTTCTGGGCACTGGCTCTAGGTGGCTCTGCCAGAGCAGGGGAGTTGGACAAGATGATGTTAGCCATTCTGTGAAAATTGGGGAAAACGGATTTTCTATAGATAGGGATATCCACATATTTTTGATATGGACAAACTTAACTTTTGCTTTTCCTCATCCTTTGAGGTAGCTGAGGTACTGGGTTTGCATCTTTTCTTCCTCAACATGAGTTTGAGATAGACACCAGCATCATAGTTTTCTTCCCAACCAGTTGGTGTAATGATATTACAAGCAAATAGATCTCTGATCTTGTTAAAGTTGCACAGTGCTTCTCTTTCATAAGAAGTAGCATGGAATGTTGATAACAATTTCTTTGCATTACACTTCTGCCATTAACACTTTACCAAAAAGTATATGTTGTAGTATGTCCAAGATTACTGGGTAGAGTATGAAAAGCTTCAGTACTGGATAATTTTGACCAAGCACAAGGGCCGTTCTGCAGAGATTCATAGATGCCATTATGGATTTAAGTTCGTAAGCAACTGCCATCTGTCTCTTGGCCTTCCTTCTTTACCCCAATAGACCGTGAAGGAAAAGGTCCCTTCTGTAAGAATTTGTGACAAGGGCCAGTGTGACTTTGAGATGCATTTAAAATTTAACTGCTGCTTTCCAGTTTCCATTTAGAAGCCATCTTCTGTGTTGGATTTAGGCTTCTAATAGCAAAAAATTTGTGAATGGTGTACAGAAGGAGAACACAGGAAAAATATGGCACTACTCCCATGTAGTGTCATAATATTTAAAATTTTTTCAGGTGAATAATTCTCAGACACAAGTCCCAAAACAATAATACTGCTTTACGTGCTTTTCCATATCTATTAACATAGTACAATATGGTGACAATAAATCAGGAATGTGCCTGAACTATAGAAAACTATATGAATCTGGGAAGGAAGAAGAAGGAAATGTAGAATGAGTCTACAGTAGGGAGGATGGACTTGGATCCCAGGAAAATGGCAGCTGCACACTCACATTTAGTGAACTTTGAAAGAGAGTGATGCCTTGTTTCCTTTTTTGCTTTGCTTGGGTGTAGGTTATTCTGGCTTATTTTGAGAATAAATGCAATAAAATGTGTTTTGGGAATGGTCATGAACTACTACTGTAGACGCAAGTTCACTCTTTATGAATAGGCTGTGCCACCGTTGCTGCACATTGTTTTTTTTTAGGCTAGGGGTGTTCTGCATGTCCTAATGAGTTTATCAAGAAATACTGAAGAATGGCTGTTAATATTCACTCATTCAGCTTTCCCCTTCCAGTATTGATCACATACACACTTTTTCTACAGTTTCTTTTTTTATAATAAATGAAAACAACCACCAGAAAACACTTCATAAATGTGATTAATGTTCTGATTTATACACATTGAACAGGGGGCTGATACAAGTGTCTTGAGGTTTTCAGGAATTAGATGTTAATGTGGTGTTCTCAGGCAACCACAACCTAGAAATGTGAGGCATAAAATCATTTGAGCAAGGTCAGCTCTGTCATAGTGCATATCTTGCATATTTTAGGTTAAAACACAGCTGAAATATCTTTAACTGCACATTTAACTGGAAACTGGGGCAGGAGACTGTGATCGCTCTCATATTAACTATAGATCTTGTAGGGTTATTCTTTCAATATCCAAGTATAGGCTAAAATTACTGAAAAATGAGTTCTGGTATAAAAATACAAAGAAAGTCATTAAAACCATTGCGTTGCAGAGCTGCACTCTTTCAATTTTAGTTCACAGTATGTTAGGATAGTTTGGATGAACAAGTTCTTAACATAAGTATGTTGCCAAGCATTCTTTAAGTTAGGTGTGAAGTTCTCTATAACCAAAAGTAATCTCAGCTCAAAGCTTTAAAATGCCAGTATAACAACACTGCAGAAGTTGTCCCATTAAAGCTGGATGTAGGGGCGCTTTGTGCTGAAGGAGAATTTTAGCTATGATACTAACTTTAGGCTTTGTAATTATAAGGTTGATAAAGGATCCTGGGAAAGAAGAAAAGCAACCAGATGTGCAGAGGCATCCAATTATGCAGGACGTGAGGAAGATAAGGAGAAACTGAGAGAAATTAATTAGCACAACTAAGTTATTTTAGAGGTTGTGTTGACATAGCTTTGAAGGTTACGTTCCCAGGATTGAAGGTAGCCAATAGTGATTTTGTTATTAAGAATTTTGAATTATTGTATCCAATCAGTAGCTGCCAAATCTGAAAGAGCTCTGTATAAAAGCAAGTGCGCAACACACAATAAATGGCTTTCACTTTCATCATAATTGGCTCGTCTGGGTGGTGTCCAAGAACTTCGCGCGCTGATCGCAAGGAGCCCCCTGCGCTGATGATAACGAACTCCGCCGGTCGACTACACTGGCAATTTTACAGTTATGTGTACTGCTACTGAAAGAGAATATCCTTTTCCTGTCAGAGGTGGAAAGGACCGTCCTTTATTTTGTGTCTTTACACAGTTAGGTAAATGTGTATTTCTCCTTTATGCTTTTCCATAGCAGCTGTGTGACCATAAAGGCAGTCTTACAAAGGAGTGGATCCTGCTGAATCTTTCTGCTGTGTTAATTTTCAACCAGATCAGCTCCCTGACCAAACTGTCTGTTTGGCCACAGCAGCACGGTGACTGCTGTAACTGAGAAGTAATGCTATATGAGACAGGCACATCAGCCATAGCAGGGATTTTCATTGCTATGTGCCACTCGTGAAACCGTGACCTAGGCAGCAGTCCTGCCATTTATGTACATGTTTATGACCCTTTGGTAGCCCAACTCGCATCAGTATTACTAGAAGGATTTACTCGCAAAGCGGAAATAAATATGTAACTTAAATGTGATTGGACTATGTGTCCTGGCCATGTTAGTTTGTGGTGTTGAATAGTTTATGGTTGAAATCAGATTGTTTTGCCACCTCTGACCTTTCTCTGTGTGCAACGAAAAATGTTGTTAACTTAGTACAAGCTGATGGATTGCATGTGCTTCCTCCCACTGAGGAGCTGTCTTGGCTCCATGTATGGGGGAGGAGAGAGTTTGTGTCTGAGTGCAGTTTTGAGGGGGCTTTGATGAGGAGGGGGTGTGGATAGCTGTTTTCTTGGGCCATTACGAGAAAAATAATATAAATTGTGGGTTTTAAATAATTCTGTAGTTATTAAATTATTTTATTAAGTAATTAAGATAGATAGTTACTCCTCCTGCAGCAGTGAAACATCATTTGTCACGTCATCAATGATGCAAGAGTGGCCTGAGCACTAACTATAAAACAAAACTTAAAATCCTTGACTACTATGTGATTTCAGAAATTTCTAATTCTTGCTTCTTTTTCCTCTCTGCATTTCCAGTAAGTAGATTCAGACCGTTTTTTATAATTTGTTGCTGGTTGAAACCAGTTTGTATTTTTATAATCATAATTCTGTGTTTTTGTTTAACCGACCTTGTTAAACTCCAGTAAAGTATAAGAAATCCTGATCTCTGGACCCACATTAAAATTGAGTGGGAAATGAAGAGCAATTAGTAGGTATTAAAATAGTAAATCCTCAAAATATTTTTTGGTTTACTTATTTCTTTCTTAAACGCATTTTAGGGAATGATGGATTATAAACTTTGAGATCAACAAAGATACTCAAGCTGTGTTGGCACAGGTATACGAGAGGCCTCAAGCCGATTCCTTGTTGCTTGTTCTCTTGTTGCTGTGTGTACCTGAGCACTGTGGCTGTAAAGTGCTCCTGCTGGGGTTTGCTATAGCTAGTTGCATTACACAGGTGTACAGTGAAATGGGGTGGAAAATTGGGCTGCTTGACTTAGTGAAGAGCAGAGCCAGATGTGCTGTCAATCTTTGTACAGCAATAAATGTTTATGGTTGGGTTAATGAGCAGCTTTTTTAAACTATAAATTATGGTTTCTTCAAATGTGTGATAAAATAAAAACAAGTTTTTTGCTCTTGCTGATTTAATAATGCACAGGTGTATAATGTCACTTTTAGAAACTTGCAAGTATTTAGTTTTAGTAATAGTTTATTTCTACAGGTAGAAATGGTTAATATTAAGGAATAGGAAGAATATTTTAGAATTCTAGGTGTGTTTTACATTTAAATTATTCTAGGTATCACAACATTGTTTATTTGTTTTTAATAAAACACTAATCTGATTTAACCTTTCTAAGCTATATTACAACATCCTTATGGTGAATGAAAAGCCATAGTTCCCTGTAGACTAATAAAATCCAATGTTCCTAGGTAATTGAGTTACCAAACAATGTTTCAAGCTCACATTATTTCTGCTCATTTCAACTTACTGGCTCATTTTATTGAAAAGGACTACATTTCCCACAAGGCAGCCTATTGTCCTGTGTAGCTGATGTTTTTTCCTGTGCATAGTATGGTCACAGGTGTGAGGGAGCAAAAGCTGTTAAGTAAGAGTACAGTAAGTAGCCTAGGGAATACCCTTTAGCATTTGATAGGAATATTTGTAATTCACTGGAAAGTGTAAAGCCTGAACTCTGTGGATTCCAGGATAGCTGAATCTTAACTTTAGCAAGAAAACCAACCATCTAAACACATGGTAAAGAAACTACAAATTACATTCTTACAAGAAAGACATTCAGAAATAAAAGTCTGTGGCATGCTGAGTGTTGTTGTGATGGGCGGTGCTACTTTTGATCTGAGAAAAATATTTTTTTTTTTTTTCTAAGGTGATTGAATATTTTGGAAGATATTTGGTTTTTTTTAATATGTTTATTTATTGTTCTAGAGATTTGTAAATAATCATGCTTTGAGATATTAGCCACCATGAACACCCACAATTTCAGATTTCTAAAATCTGAAACCTGCATATGGCATCTTAAAAAGAGTGGTTGCTTGTTTAGCTGTTTATTTCAAATCCACTTTCAACAGAAATGTCAGTAATCGGCAGAAATTAAGAGAGCATTGCTAGTCTTACAATATACAGATTTCTTTAGCACCAACAGATATAATAGTTTTAAATTATCTGAATTTTTAATGCTTTTCCAGTTGTAACAAAAATAGATTACTTAGACCATCAAATAATGCTCATTTGCTTTATGCATCTTTAAAAGGCTTAAATCGAGAAGAAATACAGCCTGGATTCAGTAAAGATAAAGGGAGTGTTCAAGCTACTCATTGGAAATGTATTTAATAATTAAAAAACTTCCAAACCCCAATGCACATAGTGTGGAATCCTACTTACAGGATTTGTTTTCTATACTTTCTGTGTGCTGTTAAATTCTGATATTTATGTTTTATGTTCATAAGTAAAAAATCTATTGGGTGTACTCAATTGTACACTCTTGTTGAATATGTACTGTCCAAGTCTATGACTGTAAGTACAAGATATGCTAAAAATATTTGGTATTAAAGCACAACGCTACTTACAATATGGAAGAATAAAGAAATACCAAATGTGTCTATACAAAATATATACCTCCAGTATGTTCTTTTGGAGATAATGGCAGTTGTATTTCTAAATGTTAGTTATATACTGTAACACTTTTTGTCTTAAAAAATAATGGCCTTTATCATCACTAAGAAATAGTTGAGGATTTATAGGTGGGTAAATCAGAATTTTAGTTCATGTTTTAGAGTATGGTAGCCTCAAAATTAAATCCACTAAAACCAAACTGAAGTTTGTATTAACTGGAATTCTGTGTGTTATGTTTCACTAGGAGGAACAGGCTGCTAAACTCAAAGCTGAGAAGATTAGGGTTGCGTTAGAGAAGATTAAAGAGGCACAAGTGAAAAAGGTAAATTATTATACTGGTTTACATGGTCTTTGTTTTATACTTATTCACCTGGAAAATGCAGGCAAAATTCTTCCCATTTGTGCCTATTACCCTTAAGTTGCCCTAAATAAAACGGACACTGTAGTGTTCTGATATTGGGTGATAATGTACTTTATCATTTAGGCTGGACCTAATCAAGAAAATCCTAGCATATAGAATAACATGTTTTTCTTAAGGAATAGCTTATTTTGTAGCTTGTGCACATTGAAGACTTTGCCAACCTACAGCCAGAGCCGAAATGAAGATCCAACTTCCTGAGACTGTCTTTGTATATTAAGCAGTCACACATTTAAAATTTGGATCTGTTTTCCTTACAGATCCTTTCCCATTATGCATAGCAGTATTTTCCAGTGATCAATGGAATACAAGGATTCCAGACTACAGACAGGGGTAACGAAGTGGAGAAAGTCTACTGACATTACTTGATGCACTGTCAAAGAATATAAAGTGTTCCCTTGAAACTTAGCATACTTATTTTATGCTTGGAGTTTTTCAGTTACTTAAAATGCCTTTTATGTTTAGTGTTTATATATCAAAAGCTGAAAAACTGCCCTGGCTGGAATATGGGAAATAACAAGAAAACCAGCGTATTACAACTAGTATGTTTTAACATTTCCAGCTGAAGAAAGTTTAAAAAAGAAGCATAATGATTGGCAAGAGAAATCTATTGTCTTAATTTTTTTGGTTGGTTAAAAAAATGGCTGAATTTTTCTTTTTAGACAGTGGCCTCTTTAAAATGCCTCTGAAAAGCCATTGTGTTTTAAAAGCAGATTTCTTTCACACTAATGCTTCATAATCCCCAGAAAAAGAACATTTAGTATAGGTATTGTTTACATAATCAGCATTTTTAGAAAATATGGAGGAAGCAGGCAGAAAGCTTGAATTGCAAATCTGAATAATTCTCATTCTGGATAAGGTTGTGCAGAACTCTATGTTTGTTCCACCTAGATATGTGAGGAAAAATTGTCACAAAGATGCTTTATTAATCAGAACAGGACACTTGGGCAAGAGGGCATTTTTACTCCTTAACACACAACTAAAGCATGTTGTCATTGCATTGGGGAGACCTTTATGTTTACTCTCTTACAGTGAAGGAGAACAGCAGTGTCTGTGATACAAGTATCTAACCATCATTTATGGCTTTTTACATTTTGAGGGAGTGTTTTGCTTGAACTTAATATTTTATGTTATTTTAGCAAAATCTTATAAAAATAAACAAGATCTTAAACATGTTCTTATTTGAAATATGGGAAATTAATTATTCTTGTTTTGCTAATTTTTTGCTTAATAGTTGGTGATCAGAGTCCACATGTCTGATGACAGCTCAAAAACAATGATGGTGGATGAGAGGCAGACAGTGAGACAAGTATTAGACAATCTGATGGACAAATCACATTGTGGTTACAGTTTAGACTGGTCATTGGTGGAAACCATCTCTGAATTGCAAATGGGTAAGTAATAATTACAAGCATTTATAATACTTATCTATTTGATGTTATATTTGTCTATGTCTTTGTCCTCAGAAAGATTTAAATTCTTGTCTTCATAATGTTCATCATCCAGTTCATTCATGAATGTTGTTGCAGAATGATCTGGGAATATTTCCTTCATTCATATTGTTAATGTAGTCAAAGAATATATCATCTGAATGGAAAAAAAGGAGGGAAATGTCAGAAAAACAATACTATTAATCCCCATTATCAGAGAAGAATTATATCAGCAAGCTGTTAAGCACCTTACCAGTTGACTAAAGAGAAACCCAGAACTGAATGCAAATATTTGGATTTCAAATTAAAATACAAATTAATATGTCCTCTCTCTTTTGGTGAAACCTTTTCTATTTCAGGCAATGTGGCATGTTAACTTTGCTTATTGTTAGATGTAAAAGGCCATTGTAGAGTGACAAGGTACTCTTTGAATCATTTACTTTTCATATGAAAAATAATATCTTATTAGGCTCAAAACCTTAAAATTTAAATAAATGAAAATTTTAACAAATTTATTAAATGAAAGTTTCCCAATTTTGAAACTAGAAAGAATTTACACAAATTCTGTGTAAATCCAAATTAGGTATATAAAAATCAAAGGTCTAATTCTGTAATATTTTGCCAATGAGAATAGTATGAATAAATAATCTTATTAGTTCTGCAATAGTTTTATGTTTCTATCACTCTAAAAATCTTTGAATCCTATTTAGGTAATAGGATCCTGAACTCAAGACTCAGTGAGGGGTCTTTGCCGCCTTAGATTTTATTTCGTAAGACACTTTCTGGAAGAACAGCCTCATTTTTCAGTTTGGCTTTCCTTGATCCCTTGGTAGAGCAACAGTTAGGTAGTTTTTCATAGATTTCACGTATGTGTTTTTTTAATAGACCATGCAAAACTCAGCCATTTTGATTCATATATTTTATAGTGGAATTTGAAAAACAGATGAAAAAATGACTACAACAAAGCCCTCACCCTGTGTACTCTTGTGTTTTATATTGTGTTATTTTGCCAGTGGCTTATCATTTGAAACATTTTTTCTGGCAATGCCTATTTAAGAGGAACTCCTTTATTACTATGTTTTCCTTTAGCAAGACACAGAAGAGCTATGTACCTTCACAGTGTAGTTTTACCATGTTGTCTTGTCAATTGATTACTTATCAATGGCACCGTTCAATAAAATGCAGTGAAAGCTTTAAGCTAACAAACTGTGGAGAAAAGGCATGAGGCTTGTGGAGTTCCCGGTTGTCTTTACATTTTATGTGGTCTGTTTCAAATGTGTGTGGTTAACTAGTTTTTGAGTAGTCTGATTAAGGTACATGTACTTGAAGTAGAAGGCCACCTGTTACTATCTAACGGTTTAACCAGGAGCTTTATATTTACTTTCAGAAGAACTCAGTGATATTATTTCCAGAATGCACAATGCTTTGCCCAATTTTACCCTGCAAGCTTGTAACAAAAACAACTCCAGAAGGTTTCTTTTTGTTGGGACAAAGGTTGCTTTCATTCTTTTAGTTAGACCAGAATATGTCTATGAAATATCTGATTTATAATGTTCTAATTTTAGAGAGCATGTTTAATAATAGGAACATTGCATTATATGTAGTTTTACGTAATATAGATACATTATACTCAGTGAATAAGTTTTGTGTTTGAGTTCAGTTAATTGTTCTTATTGTCATAACAGTTGATATATTTTGAAAGCTATCGAGTTTCATTAATGAAGTTGCAGTGAGATTTAAGCTTTTGTATCACAGTCTTCTGAATTTTTTTTTTCTTCTGTTAGCTGACACCTTTTTCACTTTATTGGAAGACAGTATTGCTGTGTGGCTGATAGAGCTTGATGGAAGTAATGAGTTGTAACATGAAAACTTCTTAGAAAGATCTCACCGAGACCTCTGAGACTCTCATGGAGTAATGTTGTGTTGTCATCTCAAACCTTAATTCCCTACAGATGACATTTTGTTGCATTCACTCTGCTTAGTATGCTTAATTACCAAAGATGTTGAGATGTCGTCTGTCATCTCAGTCTTCATTAGTGTTAACTCCTGGGTCTGGATGTGATCAGTGCCATATACTCTCTGTAAAAATGTAGTAAAATTGATTTTGTGGGAAAAAACATGTTCTCTTTCCAGATGCAATTGAAAGATCAAGCAAATCACAAAGGATTCTGAATGAAACAATTTGCTGAAATGCCACTTTATGGCCTATGCGAAGAGGGAACAAATGGCAGAAAGCAAGATTCTACTTTAGTGTCTTTGAAGGGAGGAGAAAGTTGGTCTAGTGGTTTCTCAAATATATAGTCTTCCTTACTTATTTTAGAATAAGGGGTTTCAGATATTTTTCTACCATTTCATTTAATGTTCCTCTTCCTTCTCCTCTCTTTTTCCTGTTTTCAGTATCTTGTACTAGCTATAACTATTTCAACACAGAGATAAAGCTCGGAGTTCTCAGAAGCCGTTGATGATAGATCAATTAATGAGCAAGATATTGTAAGAAATAGACAGTGTCAATTTTCAGATAACTTCTACCATACCCCCACTAACCATGGGTATTCTGCATTTCAGAAGCACTTCATTTTCTCTCTGATCATTGTGACTTTTTTTGAGTGAGATAGTGATTAGGGATGCAGAAACATTTTGTGCTGAAAAGCTGCCTAATAAATTCCTCCAGGAGTTGTGTGGACCAGAGTACATATAAATGGGATAACCTTCTTACTTGTAATCATAACATTTGAAATGTCATCATTTGAATCTGCTGTGTTCATGTGGGATGGTAGGCTTTGTCAGGTAAAAAAAAGAGAAAAACATTTCATATATTGATGGAACAATGAGCCTGAAGAGACAGAAGCAAGAGTATTGAGTGAGTGTATGTGTAAAATTAAACCAGGCATGTCTGAAAGTTGACTAAGTCCTTTTAGTTTCATAGTGTAAACTTTTTGGCCATTTAGTAGATCTTGAACTCTATTTTCTTTCCATACATGCCTTGTCTCCCACATATGACTAAAGAGTTGTTTTCTATTAAAAAATGTGACAGTTTCAAATGTATTTACTCTCCTGTTATTGCTACAGAAAGGATCTTTGAAGATCATGAAAATTTAGTTGAAAATCTTCTGAACTGGACAAGAGATAGTCAAAACAAACTAATGTTCGTGGAACGTATAGAGAAATATGCACTTTTCAAGAATCCCCAGGTAAGCCTGAGATTCCTGTTGAATGCGTGTGTACGTGGATGCCTGATTGCAGTTTCTTGCTTTTTTTGGTAGCAGTAATTTCCATACTTTTATTTTGATACTTGTGTATGTATTAAAATACCAGGCAACTTTATGTTTTGGCTTAACATACATCCACATTGTGGTTGGCACAAAATCAAGTCCATAGCAGAAATCCTGAAGCAGCCCTTTTGCTAACATGTTTGTGGGTAATTTTAGTGGAGATGAAGGCAAGCCATTTCATGGCATTTACACCATTCCTTAGTGCTGTTCAAATATGTAAATATGCAAAAGATGTGTTGACAGATATTGCTAATAATA
>VZTO01027378.1:1005-70187 GCA_013400615.1 Syrrhaptes paradoxus
TTCTTTTCTAGACCATAAAAAGTTACTACAACCACCTTTACCCTATTATCTTTGCTTTCAAGTCTTATCAGAAACACTAGACAGAGTACAGAAATTTTTTGCTCTTCAACATCAAAAGAAAACAAAAATCTACAAAACGCTTTCACCCCAAGGCATGAAAAATATTGAGGTGCCTCAGAAACCTCAAAATCCTAAGCAAACTCTGTATATGCATCTTTTTTTTAATTCAGTCTTAAAACCAGGTGACAAACAGAAACTGTTTCCCTAACTCTATAAAATTCACAAGCCACTGAAATTTTACACTTCTCAGAGCAGTTTCAGAAGTTCGGGTATCTTAGAAGGTGTAAAGAGATTAAAAACTTACTTAGTTGTGTTTAAGCCAAGTTTTAGTTCAATGAACTTCAGCAAATGCTCATTTTCTTTATGAGGTACAAACATCTGAAAATTAATTTAGCAGAGAAAAATCTTATCAAGTGCTGGAAGCAGCTTTCATGTAGTTACTTCATTCAGATTTCAAAATGGCAGGGAACAACCAACTACTCAAGATGTAGTTAAAACTAACAAATTGGATTAACTGTGCCAATTAAGGTACCTGTATAGTATTGTAAATCTTCACTTAAATAAATTCATCTTTGGGGTTTCCTTGAGAATATAATTCCCTTAATTTCATTCATGTACCCCAACAGGAGGGCAAGTGAAAAACTGACAATAAATTGTCAAGAGTACTGAGCAGTGTAAAAAAGATCATGAAAAACAGACATAGACTTACCCCCAAGAAAGGCAAAGAACATTGTCTTTGGCTCCACTAAACAATTGGACTGCAGCCTAGCAAAAGTTATGAGCATTTGTAATCTTCACATAAATTGTTTAAGCAGCTAAAAGTTCTGTGCACTGTCTACATAATTTAACTCATATTGTTCAAGGTCAGGTTTTCTTTTCCTGGACACACAGCAAGGCTAGCCAGTCTGAATAGCACAAGAAAACAATCAGATTTGAGCATTCTCTCAAACCTTTTAGGGTTCACTAGCTTCTTTAAGTCAACACTGTCAATTAACACAACTAGGGCAAGTTTCAGACATGAAGAAAATGCACAATAAACTACGTGAAAGACTAGAACTAGCAAGAGTGAGTGTTTAATAAAAATACAAGACCAAGCTAAAATCCCATTGTGTAATCTCAACTCCTACCTGACTCCTACACTAAGATAAGGTCCCTGTTCCCATTTTCTAGTTGAAGTTTACTTGAAAATTAACATCTACCCTGAGACTACCCGTACCTGTTCCGGCTACTACATCTTCTCCATGCACAAGAACATTATTTTAATATTTAGACCAGTTTGTATAGGCCATTCTAGTTATAAGAAAAAACACGTTTATGAAATAGCTAAAGTATGATTTAATGAGTATTTCCATACTATGCTTTAACCTCAACCCAAAAGACCAAAAACCCCAACAAAAACCAGCTGCTTGAGTTGTTAAAGACTTTTTATATAGATACAAATTGACTCAATTTTTAGTAATCCAATTTACTATGAATTAAGCTATGAACCCTCAGATCAATAAGACAAGCAACAACTGCAACTTTCTATTTAGATTTTGACAATTAAAATAACTTTTTACAGAGGAATCTTACCTTTAGTAAGAAGTTTAGTGTCACTGTTATTGTAAGTACCAAATAAATGTACATTATTTTCAGCAATCTTGACATAAATGTACCTTTTTTCATATTCACCTGCAAAAATATTTTAAGAATGCTGTATCATTTGGAGTTCAGCGTAAATAATAACAACTACACTCAGAGTTAGAGCAGAGTCTAATTACCTGAAGGCATTTAGAAAGCATGAAAGCTGCTACAAGACTCAGTAATGGTGACACTAGTAAGGCTGAATTTTCAAACTGCAAAAGGTATCCCAACAAGAGGGAAAACAAGTAGATTTTGTATACTTCGTGTACCTGTTGAAGAAATAAAATAAAACAAAATAAAATAAAATTACAGTGGATATACATCTTGTTTTTTTAGAGCAGCAGACAGCTTGCTCCATTCCTATGTTAATCAGGGGATTAATGGATCTCTACCCTCCAACTCATGAATATAGCAGGTTACTATCTCACATCAAAATGATCCTGGTCAACCTAAATACCTAGTGCACAATTACTTCACAAGAATTCTGTAAAAATGAGAAAAGTAGTAGTATTTTACAAGGTCTCCCCATTCTGTAATGCCTCACTGTGATGCAGCATGAAGCAGTAACCACAGTGCAACGGTACGAACACACAATTTGTGTGAAAAAGCTAACTCCCGTAAATACGCGCTTTCCTTGCTCTCACAATAACTTGTTCATGTAACCTACCTCAGGAATACACAAACTGTTCCGGATATTATCTGTTATTTACTAATTGATATGCAGCTCTTATAAGCTCTGATACTTGATTCTTTAGACTTTAAGCCATCTTCTCCCTTACATATTAAGGACCCTGCTTTGAACTAAAATGGATCAAGCACTTCCCACTGCTGAGGGACGGGAAAAAAAAGCAACTGAGAGATGAGGTGATGAATTAGAATTGCATGCTGTTTGAAACAGAAGTCACATCTAATAAAACTAGAAGGCTCACATGTACGAAGTAGCATGTATACCCCTACAACAGGCAGAGTAAAAATGCCTCGTTGTTGGAACATTTCTAAGAACGATTTTGCAGAATAAAATAGCTAGATACTTTCTTGCACTGAAAAATCAATCGGCCTTCAGCCTCCCTCTAGCCTATTTATTGGCTAAAACAGTACAGAGTGGGCAGTTCAGGGTGAAAATAAGCCCCTTTAACTGCACAGAGCCAACAGAGCAGTTTTTTGGTCAGCCCCACCTTCCCATGAATAGGGTAAAGAAAAGAAGGGGCAGCTAGACCAAAAAGGATGCATGACGGACTATCATTCATCACTCTTTCAGCTTTCCAAGGCTGTTTCAGGTCTCAGCAGCTTTGTTGTTAGTAAAGCTGTCCCAAATACAGTAGTCCAAAAGAGAGTGAGTTTAAAGCCACTTTATTCTTCGGATGGACATGACATGCCCTTCAGCTGCAAGACACTCAGGTCACCACTCAGTCTGCGCCCTTTGGAGCTCCTCAGCAGTATGTACGGCAGGCACCTCTGAGGCTGTATGCAAATCCCCTGCTATCAGTAGGTTGAAGAGTTCTAATACCTTCTCCGTCTGTGCCAGGGCAAAGCTGTCTAGCAGAAAAAGAGAAACAGCCTGGACAAACAGGAGATAATGACTGTATTCCCACACCATCACGAAGGTATGTGTCAAAGCATTCACCAAAAGGTAACAAAACTTCTAGAGAAAAAAAAGAAAAACACAAAAAGGCATTAATTTCATACCTATGCATCTGTGCCGCTATGTAACTGAGAGGTCATTAAAACAGAAAGTATGGAAATTAACTATTATTTTAGGAAATAATTAAAATACTGACTTCAGGCATATTTAACATGTTGTCAGATGGAAGAAAGTAATTACTGAAACATTCAAAAACATTTAAAGCTAATCAGAAGAAACACTTTTGACAGACAGACAGGGAAAGGAAGTTACCACCATCTTCTCAAAGCAACAGGAAGCACAACAAAATAGTTTACATAGTGAGAAAAAAAATCTGCATTAGTTTCTTTTAAAAAGACAGTACACAACTCATTACCACACTGTTCTCTCTGAACCCTCATGGGGGCATAACAGGGCAGGGCACGAGTCGCTTAGCAAAAACTGCACATGGCTAGGTAAAATCCTAGTGGCTGTTTTGAAAAGAACAAATAAAACATCTACTGTTTTCTGCCTAGTAGGGCAACAGCAATGGAGCTAACTACCCTAGAGCACAGTTCTATCTGCAACTCTTTATTAAGAAATTAATTTTGCTTTACCTCAGCAGAACAATTGAGGTTTTTTTTTAAATAGCCTGTGAGAGCTGCTACTTGACATGCAAAATATGGCAAAGCCCAATTTTCCCTTGATGGTATGGAGTAATCAATTCTTGTTGTATCTGTCCTAGAATAAAGTACAGACAAAAAAAATTATTAAAAGATTTATAGAACAAAAATATCAAGGAAAGCCTAAATGTTCTAGTTATCAGTGTGGCCCTGCAAGCACACTATTTCTGTATTAGGTGTAAAGTAATACTGACACAGTTTCACTGCTGATACAGGTCACAAATTTAATAGCAGCATGGAAGGTCCAATCTTTACTCATTTATTCAGCACGTCTCCTTATTAGGTGTCGTTTATAGGACTGAAGCCAAAAAGCATCTGCCTCCAGCCTTTTCTGACCCACCACACCACTGTGTGAGCTGGATGCACCATGCACCGCTTTCACCAACCTGCACAGTCACAACAGAGCCTTCTCTGGCCAGGAGCAATGACAAATGGTCTGATGTCCATAGGCAGGGGACCGCTGCCGGAACAGCAGCTTTTCACATTGCGATGAAAATCCACTCATAGCTGAGAGAAAAGTTTCCTCTCATTTCTCATACAATGTGTCTTAAGGAAGTGATTTAGGCAGTCGAGCACAACATACTTAGAATCCAAAGCAGTACTCCCTCACAGCAGCAGCACCAGCAGATACTCTGTCTACAGGGAAAATTCTGCCCAGCAAAATAAGAGATTAAAGATGGATGGGGAGCATGCAGGGTCTTCTCATGGAATGACTTGACAGTATCTGCACGATTAGAGCCGTAGAAAAAAGTTTTTAAAAGTGCTAAAGTGACTTAGAAGCACAAGTCACACTTTCAAATGTGATCAAAGGCATCAGTTTCAGAGGTACATAGTCTTTTTTGTGTCTACTATGCTTTTAAAAAGGAGCATCAAGATCCTTTATCATTTAGATATTTGAAAGCATCACCTTTCATTTCTACCTCTGAAGCCTCCTAGAGGCATATCTGGAGCTCTTTTAACTACTAGACCTTTCCATTTGTTAACATTGTTTAATCTTCTTTGCTGTTAAAAAAAATATTGATTTTTTCACCATTTTTCCTACTTTCCACTGTTCACACCAGCTTGATGAACAGTATTTTTAGCTACTAATCACGGATTCAGTCATGATGACTTCACACTCCTAAAAGATGCTTCCCAACAGTTCAACTTTAAAGGTAAATCTCTAACATTTTGCTCCTCCATAGCTCTTTTCTTTCAACTGCTCTCAAATTCACAGAAAGCCCCAGAGCTACTTGGTGACAAACCAGGAGCCTGAACACAAGTACTCATTGTCCAAATGAAGCTTCCTATTACTGTGATGTTTCATAAAGGGAAGGGACATTTTCTTGCAAGTGAAATGTTTCAAAATAAAAAAAATCTTGAGATCAGGATCATCCAAGAAGATTTCACATTGCATAAAAACACACTACAAAAAGCAGATTAAAAAAAAAAATCAAAGATTCTTTATAAGAAAAATGCACTTGGTCCTTCTAAGCAACAGAAGAACCATCACAACACTTAGAGCTGTCCGCAGAGAGCAATTCTGTTTTACAGCAACTTCAGAAATTTGTTTTCATTCTTTACCAGCACAAAACCAAAACCGTCGGAGGAATGTTTTTGCAAAATGGAATTCTGTGAGAATACTCCTATATTCACACACATACATAAAGTCAGTTCAACTGCAGAGTGAATGGTTTGGACAACAGGAGGCCTTTGCATTAATTAAAGCATCATGAGAATCAGTGCACCTCTGGGAAATGTTTTGTATTCATAAGACAAAAGAGCTTGCTCTCACAATGAGAACACAAAGTTTAATAGAAAGCATTTCAATCCGCTCTAATATTTTAAAATGCCTTATTGACAAACTAGATTGTATAAAGATGTTTTTCTTACCTGTTAATAATGAACCATGCTACAGTCAGCATTCCTGCCAGCCAAGTCCCACTCATAACCCAACTGGTTACAAACAATGCAGTCACATAAATTCCCTGCAGTCCAAAAACTATACCAATGTAGAAATACACTGGTTCAATAACTTCCTGAAATTACAAATAAAAACGAAGAGACATAGCGGCAACTGAGCTGAAGCTCGAAATTATTACTATTTACTATTTGCATACTGCTAACAGTGTGCTAGGTGCTTTACAAACAGGTAAGAGATGGCCTCTATTCTAGAAAAGTATTGAGCATGCTTTTATTTTGTCCTCAGGGAGAACAAAGCTGTGTGAATTTAGAGCACACTTCAAGAATCAGCTTGCTAGTGCCATGACTTTTGTATGTGCTTTAGCATGAACACTGTATGTGTCAGATTTAATAAATCTGTACTGCAGCAAGATATAAAGTTCACGGGACTAGCGGAAGAAGTTACATAGGGGAGGAACTTGGAGAAGTAAAGATGTGGCAAAAACAGTTCCAAAAGAGATAAATAATTAAAAAAAAAAAAAGATAAATGAGAGAGGACACAAGCATTCGGTGTAAGCAGAACAAAGCCTGAGCAGAGCAGAAAGAGACAAAGGGTTTATCTACAAAAGTGTTTTTCCTGTTTATCTACATGGCAATGCATAGAGACAGGTACCACTGCAAGAGACTTCTGTACTCTGAAGGAGCTAATTTTCAGTTTTTAATGGATAGCACAGATACTCTCTATATTCCTAAGTGGTTTGTAGAAGTAAAGAATAACAGACAGAAAAGTTTAGTGCATATAAACCCCCAAAATCCTGATCAGAATTGAGGAGAACCTGGACCTGGTGAGAGGCTTAGCTCAATTCAATCAACAAAAATTGCATGTGTTCACTATATTCAGCATAAGTCTCAGACACACACACACACACACACACAACCATAATGAAAGCACAGAAAGTAAGAGAAATGCACATACTTCGCTACCAGATGCTTGATATAAAACACTAGCAATCAACTCTGGGTACAAAGTCATTTGCTGGACTGCATTTATCGTCTTCAGTGATATCGTCTTATTGTTGTGTGTCAACTCATAAACACCTACAGACAAAAAAAATATATTATTTTTGGAATCATTCTTGCTGTTCTTAAAAGAGGTGAAAGTGTACTCACAGGTAGGGGGAAACAGATTTGATCATTAAATCTACTGACTGATTCACCACTCCTAATTTTAAAGGAAGGAGAAATTTCTGTGCTAGGTACCATCCCACCCTACTGATTTAGCAACAAAGTCAATAGCATTTTTTAATCTAATCTTTAAATAGAAGGACCAAAACTAACAGCTGAAGCATCGTCTTTTCAGTAACCTACTGATGCAAGTCTGGAACCAGCTACCTACAGATCACCTTCACAGAAGGTTCTTAAGAAGTGAGACAAAGATCTAAAAGGGATGAGCAGGATGTATTAAACTTGTCTCCACAAAGACATCAGTTACAATGGCCTCGTCACCCTTTTCAGCCCTGGGCTTCTCAGACTTCTAAGAATCACTCAACGCAATACGCCTTTCTATGGGACTGAGATGAAATTGAAGCTGGCATACTTGAAGGATACATCACTCTGAGATATCATAATTAAAGACTTGTCTTTAATTAGAGGGAAGAGAAAAAATAATCCAACCTTGGGGGTGGAGAACAAAACCCCCCGAAACAAGGCAACAGCCAAGTAAGATAACTACTTGCTGGTGGGGTGTGGTGAGACGCAGAAAAGGCCTTGACTCTGTGTAAGCACTGCTCAGCAGTAACTAAAACATCCCTGAATTATCAACGCTGTCTTCAGCACAAATCCAAAACGTAGCCCCATACCACCTACTATGAAGAAAATTACCCAGGCAAAACTAGTACCCAGGACAATAGGAGAGTAATGTCAGTCCTATTCCAGAGCACTGATTAAAGGCAGTCTGCTGCAATACAGGCAAGTTAAACATTGCTTTCTAAAAGTCACTGAAAAGTTAGGACAGCATGGAGTTTTTAATTAATCTGACTGATATACCCATAAAAGAGTATAAAATCAGTCTCTCCAGTCTGTGGGAGTTTTTTTTACTGTCTCCAAAAGGAACAGGACTTTTCAAGGTTAATAGAACAAAAGTGTTTTGTACCTCTTTCAAAGGAAGGAGCCTTTAACAGTTCTTTATAGAATGAGTAATAAATGGCACTGTCACCCTGAAATGTAATTTCTCGTTCAAGTTCCTAGGGAAAAAAAAAAAAAAAAATCGCCTCCTGAAATCTCTTCCCAGAGTAGACCATATATTTTCAGATAGACTGGTTTTGTAATACAGCACATGGTTATGATTCCACTGTACATCTTCAAGGTATTGCAAAAAACATTAATCCTCATAGCACTTCTGTCAGGTATATAATGTTCTCTATAACTTAGCAAACATGCTCAGAATCAGAGCAACTCAAATCTACACCATAAGTCAGCACAAGATCCACAGGATCATTCCATATTCACAAACCTGAATTTCATTCAGCTTTCTGTACTTCACTAAATAATACAGTTCTTAAAAAAAACAAAACCAAAACCATATGTTCCTGTTGTTTAGCTTAAGCAAACCCAGTATACTTCAGTTTTCTCTCCAAATTTTAGGAAGTTATTTCAATGACAAAGGGTGGCAAGAAAAAACATACAAAAGCATGACAAGACAAAACTACTGTTACTAGGAGAAACACTTAAAAAAAGGAAGGAAAAAAACCACAACAAAAAAGAGACTGTATCAAAGACAGCAGCCTGATTAGAAGGACATGAGATTCTGCAAGCAAGTAGTTCCCACATGACGTGGATCACCTTTGATTTCAAGGACACAATCTGGCTTTTGTTTCAGTAGTGTAACTTTTTTCTTTACCTGCCTGCTGGAAAACCAGAATTTCCGTTCATGATATGTTGAGAGGTACACCGAATACATCATTCCACTAGTGACTGCCGCAAGACAGCCAAAGAAAAGTTTCGCAAAACGCTGAATTAACATATCTGAAAAGGGACAATGAAAAAGCTAAAATAGTCCAGAGGATGTAGAAACAAACAATATGCCCTAAATATGGCTCATTTCTGAACAGCAAATAAACTTACTGGCATCAGAATTAATACACCATCAGCAGCACAAGACACACTGAGAACTGGTTTGTTATTCCTGTCCTCCAAGAGTTTTCTTTCCCAGTTGTTACCACCGACTCAGATAAAATACTCACACACTACACTGATAATTTCTCTGCATTCTAGTAAGCTTTATTTCAGAAGAATTCTAAGAAAAAAAGAGTGTCTTCCAAACAAACAAAGGGAACTCTAGATTTTACCCCAAACACCATAAACTTCTTAAAGACATGAACAGAAAGAGGTGGCATTATCACATATAACATCAATACTGAGATGCTCTGTTTTCTGTTCTGTTCTCAAATATGAGGAAGGAACTAATCTGAATTTTACCAAACTCATTCAAAGGGTATGTACTTCACCCAAAGCTCCCTCAAGTTAGAATGTACTTTTAACACAAAAAGTTTTTGGTAGCTTGGTGAGCATTTGCCTACACCTGGTTTTAGTTCTGTGCCTCAAAAAGCAGTAAGGACTTTTTGTCTGTTGTTGTTTCAGAACATTACTTCATGCTTTTTAGCTTTCCAAACGAAAGATCATTCCAGGCACAAATGAAATATTTATTTGTACTCAAATAGTAACAACAATAAGATTCTTAATCCTCTGCCTCTCCCCCTTCCTCTTCCCCACCACAACCTGAAACAATCCAGGACTACAATTTTACTCTGCAATACACAAAATGTCATTATTAAAGAACTCTAATATGCACGCCTGTTTTTTCTTGAAACATTCAAAAACCTAATTCAAAATAAGTCTGTTATAAATTACTGTGCTACAAATATCTTCCCATAAAATGTAAAAGAATAATGAAAAAAAAATTAGAAGTTGGCTAAAAATTCAGGAGCTTACACTTTGGCGATCTTCCCAGCTTTGAGTTTTCTTTGTTTCTCTCCTCTGGAGCCATTTTGTCAGATTCTGTGCAGTTTTGCTTCTTTCTCTGTCGCAGGTCTGCTGCCCCTGAAGACATTTTTTTGAAGTTGTAACGTAATATCTAAAATCGCATGCTGAGAAATCCACACCGCCGCAGGTAACAGTCAGTTATTGCTACTGATTCAATCACACAGCAGATACATTTGACAAAAAGACTCAAAGCATTTTATATGCCTAACTAAAATAACAATATAACAATACAGAAATCAATTCCTATGTCCTTCCTTAGAAAATCCAATAGTTTTCTCTTGAGGCCCTACTCTGGGATTACCTGGAACCCAAAATGTAAAATAATGGGTTAATTCCATGGTGAACATATTATAAAAATGAAGGAAAGCAGTAGTTTAGATAAGTTGATACAGAAACTGGGAGAAATTTGTACCAATTTCATCCTCCTCTCCTCCTGATTTTACACCACAGTACAGCAGTGTACTAGGCACATTACTGTAAAACAAAAATTAGGCTAGTCCAACACTTTTAAATTGAGCTGCCTGTTATTCATATGCTGAAAGCTTTCATAAAGTAAATACACTATCACCTTTTTCTTGCTGCCACATCTTCTGGAACTAAGCAGATTTATGAATTTTCAGTCTGACACACAATTAAAAAGCTCAGTCTGCTAGGCCACGTAGATCATATCACAAGACCAAGGGCTTCTTCGGCTTCCGTTAAGTCTTCTGTAAACAACAGCAGTTTGAAGCCCTGGCACACCTAGTTTGCAGTCTGAAAGGCAACAAGGCTAATTCACTGCGTGCAAGTCTCATACAAAAAGATTAATTTCAAAAAACCTGTTATAATTACTATATTAAAGATGACTTCCATGTGTGACAAACGGCTTTAACTGTAACTCATTCTCTAGAATTTCTAGCTATCCATTTTGATCTACCGTCCAACATTGCTGGAAATTTTGTAGCCACTGATTTCTTCTGGACTTAGACCAGCTCTTTCATAAAGCCATTCAACTTCAGACTTAAAGTGTCAATCTCCACATCCCACAATAAAGGTTTCAATTACTCTGGTTGTATATTACTTCAAGTCTAAATCAGTCTACTTTTCACTCCCAGCTATTAGCTTTAAAAGTTAGAAACTAGAGACAGTAATATAAATAAACCTTTAAAGTGATATCTGCCTGTATCAGGACACCTTTTCAAAAACTTTATTAATTACTCTGAGCAAATCAAGATCTCAATGATAACATTTTTCACAGAATGAGCAGAAAATGTGTACCTTCTTAAAAAAGACAAGAATTGGAAAGATACTAAACCAAACAAGGTGTAGGGTGTTCAATACCACATTTATCATTATGTCAATCCAAAATGAAACATATAGCAGCAGCTATCTCTTCATGGCGTGTGTGTTAAGTTAATTAGCAGTGCAAGCACTGAATGCACTGCAATTAAAAATCACTTGTACCACACAAATAAAACTCAAAATAAATGGAGCGGAAAAAAAAAAAAATTAGATCACCAGAATGGGTAGATATGTGCTTGGAAAGACAATTGTCTGCCCTTGTCATCCTAGTTATGACCAAGGCAACAGCAGTGAGAACACTGGAGGAAAAGGCATTAACTTTATTTTTTTCTGGCAGGTAAGTGATCCACATTATAAGTGTAACACACTTACGAAATTTAGAGTTAGGAGCAGTAATAGAAAACTCCCAAAGAAAGAACAATTTATAATTCTAGTTCCAAAATAACTACATCTCTATCGGCAAATGATCTTCACCTCTGTTTTGAAGGCTGCTTAACAGATTCCCCCGACAAAGCAATAACAAAGAAAGATCAGGTATGCTACTTCTGTTTCTTTTGCAGCTGCCTCAAACAAGAAAAATGCTGTTTCCATTCTATGAATTCTTTAAATGGGGTGAAATGGAAGTCAAACAAGGTGATACCTAAAAATAATCTAGAATTTTGAATTGATGACACAGCCTCTAGTATGTCTCTATCCAGAAAGCAATTTTTCATCCCAGATTGCTCTCTAGTTCCCTGTAAGTCCTCAGTGTATTTTTTTCAGCTCTTGTTCAGATCATATGCGTTGCACTTATTTTTGTGTAGCCACTGCATAACTGATTGCTCCTGTGTGCCACTATATTAACTCACTTTTTGCTTGCAAATTCAGCACTGTCTGCGATTCTTGTTCTCTCATCTAAAGAAGGATAAAGTAGATCTGGGATATGTTCAGAGAAGGGCCACGAGGATGATCAAAGATGTCCAATGGCTCCCGTTCAAGGAACAAGGAAGCAAGTGAGGATGCCTCCATCCGGAAAAGAAGATGACCAACAGAAACATGCCAAAGGTCTACAAGCCGGTGAAGTGCAAAACCAGGCTGAACAGAAAGCAGTGATTCACCTTTTTTTTCTAATACTGGAACAATAAGTTATCAAACCAACCCAGTGAGTCAGGCTAAAAGGAAGCAGTTCATCGCACATCTCCTTCATGTAGCCCACTCCTACCCAAAGAATGTTCTGTAAACAAAGAATCTGTAAACACAAATTCAAGAGAAGATGGACAAACAACCAAAGACTGCTAAACACAGAGAAACCGTGTCCAGCTCAGAAAGTTCTCCAGCTGGAGAACAGTTGGGAGGCTGGAATACGCTATGGGACAGTATTGCATATGCTTTTTTACCTCTTGCATTTCTCCGGGTGCCTACTTACAGTCATGATTCTGCTGATTTCCCCAAGAAAACTAAATGCCATCTCCTATTCCCCACAAAGGGGGTTAGAACAAGAGAAACCTGGAGAAAATGATTGTGTGTGGGGGGACTAAAAGCAAAACCAGAGAGGAGACAGACTAGAACATACAAACGGGGAAACGGCAGGGATGCACACTCATGGAGGCATCCACGGAGCCGGCGGATGCTGCCCCGAGGTACTCTGCACAGAGGCAACGCCGGCCGATGGAAGAGAAACAGACCCCAAGGTTCTGGGCTCCCATCCACCCGGCTGCCTCCCGCTCGGTGCTGCAAGCGATGGGCTGCCCTGGGCGGGGAAGAGGAGGCCTCGTCAGTGGGGCCCGAGGGGGCCGCCGAGGAGGGATGGGTCCGGCCGGAGCCGGCGCCGCCACCAGCCGCTGCAGCGGCGGGGCCAGCGCTGCCGGGGGAGGCCGCCTGGTGCTTTGCCTTCGTACGTGCGTTCCTGCCCCGGCGCGTACCTGACACGAACCCGCCGGTCCCGGCCGCAGCCCCACGGCCGCCCTGCGCCAGGGGAAATGGCCCTGGCCGCGGCCACACCGGCCTCCCTCCTCGCCCCTCGGCTCCACGGCCTGAGGCGGCGGGGCCGCCGCCGGGCGCGCGCCCCCTCACACAGTACCGCCGGGCGCGGGACGGGGCAGCCCGGAGCACCGCCCGCCCCGCCAGCGGAGGGGGATAAGGGTGACACACCCACCGCCGCCCCACTCACCTTCCTCCATCGCCAGCCTGCGGCCGCTGCCCGCCACCGGGACCCCCCGCCGATCTCTCCGGGGCGACACCACCTCGCCCGCGCTCCTGCCGCTGTCGCCCGCCTCTCGTCGGCGCCGGGGGCGGGAGCGCTCTCGCATAACACGGCGAGCGGAGCGCAGCGGCCCCTCGCTTCCTGCCGGCCAGCTGTTGCTCCCGCCGTCGGGTGCCTACTCTAGCGGAACCATGATGGCAGAGCGCGGGGGGGGAGGCCGGAGCGCAGCCGCGGCGTACCGAGGCGCAGACGGTCGGCTGGCCCGCGCTTCCGGCGGGGGGCAGGGGGTCGGGAGGCGCGGAACTGCGGCTTCCTGTCAGCCCACTGCGCCTCGGAGCCTGACAGCTAACAGTGGAGTGCAGTGGAGTGCAGCGGCCTGCAGCCCCCGCTTGCCAGCCCGGCTCCCGAGGGACCGTGCCCCTTCCGAGGGGTCTGCCCGGGCCGCTGGGTCCTAATGGGAGCATCTCCGGTGGCTGCTGCTCGCTTGGCACCCCGCCTGCCCTCTGCGCAGAGGGGAGAGGTACCCACCTCAGGCTGTAGCGTCACAGCTTCGTGCCTGGCGTGACCCTGCCGAGTTTTAGCTGCCAAATGCAGCAGCGCAGCATTTCCCAGAGAGCCCGGGCTTGGTGGTCGTGCACAAAACTCTGGGCCCCCTGCAAGGGCCTGGTGAGAGCGTGGGTGGGTTGAGTCTCGATCCACACCTGTGTTGGGCTCCTTTTTGTGTCATGATGAGATACCAGAGGATGGTACCGGTATCCCGCTGTCGCAGAGGCTGTACACGTGCAGGGTGAAGGTATGCCCCTAGCCCCAAAGAAGTTACCGGCTGCTTTTAGGAGAATTGGCTGTATTTGGGTAAGGGAAGGCCAGGGAAAGCACATAAAGAAGAGATTAAACCGCCTTCAGCAGTGGGATAGGTTAACATTGCAGCGTGCCAGCTGCCGAGTGATTTTTGTGGTTATTGACGTGGCAGCACCCTGGCAAAAGCAGAATTGGGAGGGACGGGGTAGTTTTGTGAAGGTGAGCTAGGCACGCCTTCAGAGTGTAAAGGATAGCGTGGAAAAGTGTAACTTAACAAAAGAGCTGGGGGAGCCCGTGTGCTCACTGAGGGGTGCCAATGGAGATAGTGGGAATGTTAGGAGGACAGTACTGGTGATGAAGGGTCTTTAAAGTAAAGTACTTTATGCTTGAAATTATGACAGTTAGGGGTCCAAGAGAAAGGCACAAAGAATGGGATGATGTGGCTACAAAGACACTCATCTCCTGCATTGTGTGTTGCAGGAGCCCTGGCAGGCTCCCCCAGTCAAGACCTTCTCATTTTGGGGAGTCTGTACAAAGCAGAGTGTTCAGCTGCACCAATCCACAAGTAGTGATGATGTGAGAAAGCATATTTCACCCCCAAAAAAGTAGTAGCTTGGATTTTTGGTAATGAAAGTCCTGAATTCTGACCAGGACAATGAATTGAGCTGATGTCATGGTTTAACCCAGCCCACATAGAGCAAAAGCTGCGCACACAAGCAAAGCAAAACAAGAAAACTCCTTCCCATGGGCAGGCAGGTGTTCAGCCACCTCCAGGAAAGCAGGGCTCCAGCACACTTAATGGTTACTTGGGAGGACAAATGCAATAACTCTGAACATCAACCCCTTCCTCCTGCTTCCCCCAGCTTTATATGCTGAGCATGACTCCATACGGTGTGGGATATCCCTTTGGTCAGTTGGGGTCAGCTGTCCCAGCTGTGTCCCCTCCCAACTCCTCACTGGTGGGGTGAGAAGCAGAAAAGCCCTTGAGCTGTGTGAGCACTGCTCAGCAGTAACCAAAACATCCTGGTGTTATCAACACTGTTTTTAGCACAAATACAAAACACAGCCCCATGCTATCTACTGTGAAGAAAATTAACCCTATCCCAGCCAAACCCAACACACGGAGCTAGGTTTGTTGCAATATGACAATCCCCTCATTTTGCAGCTATGGCAACACAAGCTGCTCTGTGGCCAGAGCCAAGGCTGGTGCCCTCCCTGACCACTGTCTGGGAGCACACCTCAGGAGGTCCTGCTAAGAAGGAGTCTTGCTAATACCAATTGCATTTGCCACTGCAGACACCCAAATGCTTGATCCTTGCGTTGGGATTGTCAAGGACAGAAGTTCTTACCCTACCATGCCCCAAATCCAATTGTAAATCTCTGTGGTGGGCTGAGGGCTCAGGACTGAGGGGGCTTCTTGGACCACAGAGGGAATTTATGTTTTGGTGGTTGGCCACAGCCCTGGGGAGGGTTGGGGAAGACCTCCAAACCTTACCCAAACCTGCTGTGCAGAGAGAAGATCAAGACAGCCGGTGCGGGACCCAGCCCAGGGGGAAGGGTGCTCCCAAGCAGCACATCTTCTGAGGTGCACTGTGTTGTGTCCTTCCCGATGTCTTGCTGCAGCTCTAAGGGATGGACTGAGCGCAGGCATGGGCTTGGGCTGGCAGGCAGCCACTCAGCAGACCACAGCTGTACTACAGGCTAGCCTTTCGTGTGGGATTTACCTGCACTCATCATCCTGGTCAGGGTGAGTTGTTTAATAGGTGATGTGTAAGCTCCCATGCATTAAATGTATGCTGAGAAGCTCCAGAGTTTATAAGACTGTTGTCTTGGCAGATATAGCCTAGCAAAAGCTGGAGAGCTGGGGCAAGATCTGATGCTTATCTAAATCAGCGTAGATTTTTCTCTGTTTTAGGTTATATCTGTAATGTTGAAGATCGGGGTCTCTCTCTAATGATCTGGGGCATGTGTGTGGAGATGCACTGGGGTTCACTACCAGGGCACAGACATCATTGCCTGCATAAGTGCTCTGGACTAAATTCTGTCACCCTTTGAGCGAGTCTTGCCCTGACATGGACTGTCAGTTTAGAATTGTCATCTCTGGGAGCAGGATGGTATCAACCAAATATTGAAAGATTGCTGTAGATACCACACATTTGCTAACTAACAGTTTAGAAATGACCTGAGTGAAATAACTGAGAGGTGGCCACGGGCTGTGCCGTCTGCATCTCATCAGTGTGCGTGTGTGGAGGGAGTTCCTCAGGCACCGTCTGCCCAGTGCTGTGCTTCTGGGCTCGATTTTGGAGTGGGAGGCTGTGACCCTGGCAGCTCTCAGCAGCCAGCCCTGTTTGCAGCAGGGGCACATCGCTGAGCAGAGAAGCTGGGCTTATTTAAACCTCTTGGAAGCCAACTGTTGGAGGAGCTTTCAAAGAGGTTTATGGGAATCGCCCCTTGGGGACTGCATGTCTTCTGACATGTCTTTGCAGTGCAGTCAGGCCAATGGCTGATCAACTGCTGGAAACTGATTTGGTTACTTGTCTAGCAGCTGCAAGAAAAAAATAAACCAATTTGTGTGTCCCATTGGAGCATAAAATGAGATTTATAAGTTTCCTGGATTTTTAAATAAAATCTAAAATACTTCTGCAATTGTTGATTTATTGGATAGTTAAAATAGTTGCTTATGGTTTTAATGATCCATAAATTATCCATTGTGTTTTTAATGTGATCTGGTTTATTTTTTTCATAACTTGATTCTGTTTTTAAGTTACCGGAATATACACAAATAATCATTCCAATCAAAACAACAGTAATTGTTTTAAATATTTGTACTCAGGCCATCAGGACAGGGAAAGGAATAAAACAAATGACTGCACAGTTATGCTCTAAATTTTTTCTTTTCTTAAGCCTTCTTTTTCCCTGCTGTTTTGTACTGTCCCTTGTTACAGGTACAGTTTCTTGTGCAACCCCAGTTTTCTACTAAAGGTCCAGCATGTGGATCATCCCACACCTTGAATTCAGTAGAACTATAAATGCACATCGAGTTCTCTACATGCACAACAGTACACATAGCAGAGAAGTGAAAAATCCAATCTGCTCACTTGGTTTTCATTTTTTTCCAAGATATTCTATGGAAAAATGTCACCTTTGAAAGTGGGAGAACCAAAAATGATCTTTTGTGCAAGTTTCTTTATCCCAGAATGAATATGCTGAAATAATTTTTAGAGTAACGTTGAAAATGTTTTTACTGGTGGACCTCAATCTTCCAAAATGCTTTCTGTAACTAATATTGTATGAAAGTTATTTAATTTGGCAGCTTATTACGTGCCCTAAGCGCTGTGCTGTAATACATTACAATGATTAAGTTCAGGGATGTTGCATTCCTTTGTCCAAGCTTTCTCTGTACAAACATGTATCATATATCTGCATGATGGCATTCCTTCTCTATTTACATATTATTTCTAAGCCCTACAGACATAACTTTCCTTTTTGTTTACAAGTCTGTGATATTGATGCTTTCTAGTTTAACAATCTTTCTTTCTTTCTTTCAGAGATGTCAGGAGGCAAACAGACACAGATGTACCTTAGTATAAAGCATTAATACTGGGCATATTTGTCATTACTCAAAAGTGAAGAATGTGTACTTATTTATTTTATAAACAAACCGAGTTATATTTTTTCTGTGTTAAAGATCCCATGCCTAAAAATTTATGTAAAGTTTAGTTTCAAAAATCAGATAATGACTGCAGATATTTCAGCTGTTCTCCTAATTTCAGCCTTTTGTGGGGTTAATTTTCTGGCTTCTAACGTATGATTTTGGATTATCAGTATCCCAAGGTTTTGCTTATTTTAATTATTTCAGACCCTTCCCTCCCCAAAGCTGTGTATGTTCTACTAGGATATAAAAAAAAAAAAATATTGCCTACATTAAGTGTTTGTGGGACCAAGGTTTTGCACTTTGCTCTCCCCAGGGGAATGCAAGGAAAGGACTGGGGGAACGCTGAGGGATAATGACAATGTGGAAGCATTACTTAAAACTGGACCTAAGAAGTCAAAAAAATTGTACTGCACAAACCATACAGAACCATGCAGAACCTTTGGGATTTTTCTATCGGTTTAATTCTCTTTCTGCTTTCTTTCAGCACAGCTTCAAGTGCTTTTGATCACTCCAGCTCTTGCCTGCCTTGCCTGGGATATAAGTGAGTCAGGTTCTATTTCCACCTGCTTTCTTGTAAAAATTGGTTACTACTCGTTACATCAGTGGAGCCGATTTAGATTTGCGCACTGAAACCGAACTGGGAAGATGGAAACATGCTTTGGCTCTGTTCTCTCTTTGCTTCTATCCTCTGGTGATAAATCTATGTTTTGATTTCTACTGCAACCTTTGTAATTTTAGCAGTTGCCCCCAGAACACAAGACACTACTTACGTGATTACCGCAACCACCTCTCTCTTCTCTTTTGTCTTCCTTCTGTCTGCCTCTTGTATTTACCGTGTGTTCAGTGATGCATTTTCCAATACTGTCCTTGAAGCAGCATGAGATCCTGCATATTCATTTTCTTCTGATGCTTCCCTGTAATCTAGAACTAACTCGTAAGTCAGCCTGTGTTTAGATTTGCGTGGTGCTGTACAGCCTCTCATCCTGTCCATTTTTTCTTCTACTGCCCTCTAACAATCCCATCATCTTCTCCATCCCTTTTTTGTACCACCTTAACTAATTCCTCACCCTTCTTTATGTTTTCACCCTCTAAAAATGCATTGATCCTTATCACAGTTGCCTTTATCTGACCTGTAATTTTCTGTATTCATTTCTCGCTTTTCATCTTTTTCCATAGGATGAAGCCACATCAGCTGGCTAATAGCTATGTTGCTCCTCCAGCCCAAGTACCTGAGGAGCACTGTATCAGTAATAAAGTCATGGTATAAATAAAGTCATTCCCTCTCTACAGGAGAAAAAAATTGATATTTGTTTGTTTGTTTGTTTAAACACACACCCACACCCTCAGTGATGTGACTTGCTGTCTGTACCCTTTCCCTCTTTCTACTCCTGCTCTAGTTCTTGTTTGTGCCGTAGCCGAAGTTCCCCAGGGGAGGAGCCTGGCCCTTGTATTTGTAAAGCATGCGGTGTGTTATGTGCCTGGCTAGAAATAGCTGCCAGGGAGGGTAACTGGCCGATAGCAGCCTTGCCCTCCCCTTGGCCTCTGCTCCATGAGGAGGCCCAGTACTCTGCCATTGCCTCTGTTCTTTCCTGCACTCCTTTTTTCTCCCTGAGCTCTCTCTGACTTTTATCTAAGGATAAAGCCCTTTGAGGTGGATGACTCACAGCTCGGCACTTGCTTTGGCTCCTGCTTTGTCACCTAGGACAGTGGTCATCTCTTACTAAACTGCAGTTTACTTTTTTTATTGCCTGTGACGACATTCCTTGCAGCTCACATCTCTGTTTTCACCATC
This sequence comes from Syrrhaptes paradoxus, assembly GCA_013400615.1. NCBI lineage: Eukaryota > Metazoa > Chordata > Aves > Pterocliformes > Pteroclidae > Syrrhaptes > Syrrhaptes paradoxus. The sequence continues at coordinate 20,602 of VZTO01027378.1, forward strand.
ACTTCGTGCCACAGCCTGCCCTGCCAACATGGAAAGCCAGCCTGGCCCCTTGTCTCCCCGTGCAGCATCCTCACCGTTCATCAGCTACTTGGCTGCGAGCAGCGCAGCCTCCCCAGCTCCCGGTGGTGTCCCTGGTGACACTTGTGCGATGACGGTGCAGTTGGTGGCATTGCACAGGTGCTGATGATGAGGGCTTAGCAAACACTTCAGCTGGTACAAAACAAGTGCTAGAATTCAGGTCACTTCCCAGGCACTGTGTTGTCCCTGCAGGGCAGGGCTAGCATGACTGGAAGTCACTGGAGCCCCGTTCCTGGCACTGACATCGGCAGGAATGACTGATCACATCCAGGAAATTGCTCTTGGAATATCATGCTTTTTTTTTCACATAAGTGTTTTTTGGAGAAGTGGTGCAGTACAATCGTTAATGTTTGTATGTAAAGGAACTAAATACACTAGTCGGGCACAACTCCCCATCCCAACAGAGTGACTCCCACTCTTAGCCCTGTGTTCCTGCCCAGCCATGTTACTGCTGGCAGAAGGAAGGGCAATATCACTGCTTTTGATGGGTTTCCATCTTTAAGCAGGAAGGAGTTTGGCCTGATGCTTGAAGTTTATAAATCAGGAATACAACTCATATCCCTAACACTAAGCAGACACTAGATCCCTCCTCAAGAGCTGCGTCTAGTGTTATTAAAATGTCTTGGACTGAAGCAGCCCACTGCAGGTGCTGCTTTTCTGTGGAGTGAGCAGAAACAGACTGCAACATAGGCAGAATGCGCTCCAACCAGGCACATTAGCTATTACCACGCTGCTCAACTGTTTGTTGTCTGCTAGGATTTCCTAGAGAGCAGGAAAATAAGTGTATGGGACTGTATGCTGCTCTTAATGAAGGGTGCAGCTTCCATCTGGGATGTGGATTCTTGACTCCCAGGCAGCTCTGAAAATCCCAGCTGCAATTTTCCTAGGAGCAAGCGTAAGCCAGGCAGTTTGTTACAAAGAAGTGCAATTCCTCTAGGATGGGCAATTCTGTTCCCCAAGCTTTTATTGACTCCCAGCCGGCATTGTCAGGCCGTGACTTCATTCCCAGAACTCATGCTCCCCAAACCTGGAGTTGTCTGAGTTAAACTGGCACATTTGAAATTACTACTTTTACTGGCACGTAAATCAGTCTGTATAACTGCTTTTATGAGACATGGGGTATTATGAAAAAGGCATGAAACAAGTAGACCTAACGTGTAAGCAGGATACGCGTCACTGTATAATTGTGCATAACTATACAGTTACATAAATGCTCTTCTTGGGGAATCACCAGTGACGGCAGCAAGCTTTGCCTATCGTGTTCGGGCTAGTCAAAGAACTGATTCATCATACTTTGAATGCTTTGTTTCCTGCTTGTTCTAAAGTAGATGGATTACTGCCTGCAATTTCAATAGTAATTAATGACGATGAGAGATTGATCCAGTGATAAAACTAGGTCATCTGAAAAAGAGGAATGATTTTTACCCCGTGTCAAAGCTCATGACATTACTAGACTATCACCAGCTTGTATGCAGACCGACTCTTCCTTCTCCTGACAGATGCCTTTCTGTCAGCTGAGGTAACAAATCTGAGCATAGAAACCATGATTTGGGTCTTCCGTCTGAAGTCTCGCCATCCTTCTATTTATGCCACTCGCCTTGGACTCATCTTTGCAGTTGCGTATTTCTTCTTGAACTGTCCCACCATCGGATACACATCAGGTTGCTCAAACGTTGGGCACAGAAAGCAGCACAACTGCATTGCTGCAACACTCACCACACTCAAGTTTGTGCTCTGCTTCCAGCGAAAGTCGTCGTACCACTGCTGGTACCCCCGATAGCTTGCTTAGCTCACTCAGCTAGCTCTGGATGAAACCTTGTCGTGTAAAACAAATGTACATAGAGGGAAAAGGGAGCAAAAGGGCACAGTGCCATGAGAGGGAGCAGCTGGCTAGGCAGGGATCTTAGTTTATTCCATTCAAATGGAAGCTCTGGAGGAGATACCCACACTGATTTTTTAAAGCACAGAGGGAAGGCACTATATTAGTGCAAGATATTTATTATTAGTGGTATTATTACCGGTGTTATAGTGGCTGTTACTGTAATACCTTATTGCAATGCTTATACAAGAAGCAAATACACATTGGCAGGCAGAGGGAGGGAAGGAAAACTATGGGTTTGCTTCAAGCAAAAAGTGGCTAAATTTGACATTTGATCTCAATACAGTCATCTCAAAACAAAAGCAGATTCTTTGCTTCCTTGTAAATCTTTCTGAGTGTTTTTGAATTGGTGATGCAAGTGCTTTCTGCACAGGTAAACCAGACAGCCCGGATGGTAGGTGGATGAGAGATCTATCATTAATGAGCAATTTATTAAGAGATGAATTTATAGAGAGTTCAGATGAGCAAACATTCAACGTGTTGGTGCATATAGCTAGTGAAAGTGCCAAGTGTTTATATGGTTTCTGTGATGGGAGAATCTGGGGAAACCAGGCTTTGTGGTTGAGCTTAGTTGGCAATGCTACATTTTCCTGAGTGCATCATGTTAGAGTCATTTGTTAAATATCCTTGCCAGCTTTACGTAACTCTGACCTTACAGGTAAAGAGTTTGGTCCTGCTCTAGGAATTGCAAAGCGAATTATGTTTGTTGATAGAGGCAGATAATACCTTCCTCTTCAATGAGTCAGGATGTCAACAGCAACGACTTGGACAGGAATTGACAGGAAATTTAGGCTTAGTCCTTGAACTCATCATTTTTGGCAGAGATGTGAAAGAACGAAACACAAAAGGATGAAGGGGGAAATTTGGATTCCCTCCCAAAGAGAAAGTTTACTTGAATTGCTTGGTCATGGACTAGCTCACTTCATTCACAGAAAACACTATGAATAGTCTCCAGAGAGACTACAGCATCTATCCCAGTGATGTTAGGGACCCCGAGAAGCAGCAATCACGTAACCCTTCCCTGGAATTTACTTCAAGAGGGTATAATTAATCTCTGTAAGGGTCCAGTGTGGCTTCACTGAATTAAAATAGCCCCACAAATATCACAGAAACTTCTCTGGTAAGTTTTGTAAATGGGATTTGACTATAAATTAAAACTGAGCTTAGACAGTGAGTATTCAAGATGTCAGTTAATTTTATTCTGAAACAATTTCTTAGGCTAGAGTTTAAATTTTTATTAGTTCAAAGAATCGACATTTTTTTTTGGTTCATGTCTTCCAGATGTGCAGGTTGCAAATCAATAGCCAGTCTCCTGCAATAAATTTTTGATTTAGACACTTTATGGCCAGGCTAAAGGGTATGTATGTAAATGGTGAGAAAATGGAGAGACTGCTAGAAAATTAGTATGCCTGCCTTTCCTTAGAAAGGTTAATGGAAATATCAGCCTGTGGATATTACATTTGCTTGTGGAGTTTTCTTCCCTCCTCCTCCTCCTCACTCCTGTTTTTGCAGTTGGCATTTGGAGGAATATCAAACTAAATCCAAGCTAATGAGCATGTCATGTAATTCGGCTAAACTGAATGGAGGGGCAAGAGGCTGATGGGACCAGTCTGGGGAGATCCTGGCTGCCATTTGTGCCCGCAATAGGGAGCAGTGGAGGGAGTTCAGGGTCTTATGAGAGCATCGTCTAAATTAAGGCAGGCTCTGGCATGCGCAGTGGCAGGGAAATGCAATTTGATAGAGACGCTGGGGCTCTGAGGTGAGCAAATGCCACCTACACTGCTCCCAGGAGGCTCCTGTTTCTTGGAAATGTTATGGCAACATGTCGCAACCTAGATATTAGTTGTACTTTTCAGTTTGTCATTTTGATCAGTAGCTTTATGCTGTAACAAAAACATACTCATATGTGGTAATGTAATAATATTAATACAAACGGGCATTTACAATGGTTTGCACCCATGCCGTTTCCAGACTTCATTGCAGTGAGCAGTTCCTACCCTAAACGCTGAATTTCCATCATTATGAAGAAAGGATTCTCAGTAAATACAAAATTATTAAGTGCACCAATAAACGTAGCATTTTTCCATTGGATTAAACATATAGAAATTGTCAGGACTCATCACTTGCTGGCCAGGTTCAAAGGTAAATAAGCCAAGAAAGCAAATTCAAATAGAAAAAAAAAATTCCTACTTCTACAACACTGCCCAATGAACATTTTTTTCCCTGTGAAATGTTCAGTGGTGGGGTGGATATTTTCCCTCAATGGGCCCTGCTGAACAGACGTGCATCAGAAGGCTTATTTATAGCTCGTGTGTACATAAGATGCTGCTCTCCTGTTTGCCAGCACTCTGCTGCTCTCATTTGACCTCATCCCTAGAAGGCTGAAACTTTATTACTGTAATGAATCTTTGTTTCTCCTTCCCTGCACCTGGGGGATTTAAACGTGCTTGTGCCAAGACACCGTCTCCCTGCTCAACTGTATATAACCTAGGATACATGCAAGTTGATTTCACAAGGGAATTAGAGAGGATGGAAGAGATTTGTCACGAGACATTTGTGACCCTTGTTACATCAGCCTTTGGGAACACAGTACATCAGCCAAGATAAAGACTTGCCCCATGAAACAGGTCATTAGCACTGATAAACAAGGCTTTAAGAAAGACAAAGTTGGTGGTCAGGATGGTAGCCTGAAATACTGAAGTCATTTGGGATGTTGAATTCACATATTTACCCACAGACAGGTTCAGGGTGGAGAAGAACAGGGCAGCCTTTCTCACCTAGCAAATGCTGTGCCTCATCTGATGCCAACAGTTGTGGGACAATTTTGACCTTCTTTAAATCCTCATTAGACCTCAAATTGCCACTTAATTTGTATTAAGTTGATCAGTGCAGAATTCAGCCAGTCTTGTGCTCTTTTGTGTTTGATTCCCAATAGCACTGGCCTTCAGTTTCGTAATGATTTATGGATTTAATGGCTCTTGTCATACCTGATCTGATGCCCCGTGGCAGTCATCATTAAATGTGTTTCCTGTGGAAACTCTGCTCTCTGAAGGGCTGTGGACCCCTTCACTTTTATGCTGCGTTTTAAATGTGGGTTACTTAAAATGAGACATAAATTAATATTTCTGCCCCATTTCTAGAGTTTGGATTAAATGCTTTACGTAGGCAGCTCCCGATGGAATCAGATTTCTTCTCTGGGTGTTCTGGTTCCTCCTTTTCCTCCTGGGCTGAACAGTTCAGTGCTGTGTAACCCTTGGGAAAACCTGGAAAGGAGAGCTACTGGAAAAAGGGGTGGGATTCCTCTTGCCTGTCTTGAGCCATCTGAATGCCTGGCATGCCACTCCAGCTCATCATCCTATCTCCAGCTGAGCTAATGGACAGACAGAGACATCTGGCCCCACCCAGAGGGACCTTGAGAGGCTTGAGACGTGGCCCATGCCAACCTCATGAAGTTCAACAAAGACAAGTGCAAGGTCCTGCACATGGGTTGGGGCAACCCCAAGCACAAATACAGGCTGGGAGGAGAATGGACTGAGAGCAGCTCTGAGGAGAAGGACTTGGGGGTGCTGGTTGATGAGAAGCTGAACATGACCCAGCAACATGCACTCGCAGCCCAGAAAGCTGACTGTGTCCTGGGCTGCATCAAAAGTGTGACCAGCAGGTCGAGAGAGGTGATTCTCCCCCTCTGCTCTGCTCTGATGAGACCCAACCTGCAGTGCTGCACCCAGCTCAGGAATCCTCAGCACAGGAAGGACATGAACCTGTTGGAGCAGATCCAGAGGAGGGCCACGAAGATGATCAGAGGGCTGGAGCATCTCCCTTACGAGGACAGGCTGAGAGAGTTGGGGTTGTTCAGCCTGGAGAAGAGAAGGCTCTGGGTAGAGCTTGTAGCAGCCTTCCAGTACTTAAAGGGGGCTACAGGAGAGATGGGGAGGCACTCTTCATCAGGTAGTGCAGTGAGAGGACAAGGGGTAGTGGTTTTAAGCTGAGGGTAGATTTAGATTAGATATTAGGATGAGATTTTTTTACTGCGAGTGTGGTGAGGCACTGTCACAGGTTGCCCAGAGAAGCTGTGGATGCCCCATCCCTGGAGGGGTTCAAGGCCAGGCTGGATGAGGCTTTGAGCAGCCTGGGCTAGTGGAGGGTGTCCCTGCCCATGGCAGGGGGGTTGGAACTCAATGATCTCTAGGGTCCCTTCCAACCCAAACCATTCTATGATTCCATGATATCGTGGGGGCCATTCATCCCATCTTGAGAGAGCTGGCTAGGACTGGTATGGGGAATCACACCCAGCAACTGCCCATCTCTGGAGTCTGCACTGAGAGCTGGAAGTGCATGAGATGGATTGTGCCCAAGCAACACAACTGTGGGGCTTAGAAAGAGAGAAAAAGGCTTAACACCAAAAAGCACAAACTGAAGGTAATGGATACATAGGATAAACAGAGGAGAAAAAGAAGATTTCAGAATGTGGGTTGTCTAGAATGTCATTAATAAAAGTCCACAAAACTTCACTTCTACTAACATCTTCTCAGTAGTTTATTTTTAAGATATTAATTACATTTTTACAATATATTTTTAATTTAGCAAATGTAAATTTGTTAATTTTAATGTATTTTTTCTTTCCTTTAGGCTAATATTATTTTCATTTAAAACCTTTATTTCTTTTTTTTCCACATAGTACTGCAGAGTTAAAGAGCTTTTAAAGCACATGTATATTAAGCATAGTTTCTCAGAAAATTATTTAGTTCGTGTTTAAAAATCTGGACCAAACAGAACTTTTTGCAGTGTAGATCAGCTGTCACAATCATTATTTGCTGTGTGACCTCAGAGTTTATTTACTTGTGTAACACAATAAAAGCCCCCCCACAAATTAGTCTTTGCAGTGGTTCTTGTGACTTCTAAAGCTTTATATTTGTTTTGCTTTTAACTCACATTCCAGAAGTCACGTGCCCAGGGAAGAATCTCCATTCTTTTGGTTTTGCTTTATATACATAGAGGTGGTAGGTTGCTTTCTATGAAGGCTGTGAGGTTTTTTTAACTGTGGAAAAGGGAAAGGATACAGAAGTCAAGAAGCAAAATTGATGAAGAGAATAGGGGTTGGAACAAGGCTCCTTATTTTCCTTTTGCAGTGTGCTCCAGCACATAGTACCTGAAACTCAGGTCCTGCGTAGGCTTTGTGGAGAGGGATGCTCAGGGCTTGTCAGCGGGTGATGTTCTGACCAATACAAGCACAGGATTGTCCTGTGCGTTTTCCTGCCTCACCCTGGGAACCGTACTGGTAAAGCAGCGAGCATCCCATTGCACACCAAAGGGATGTTTAAATCCTCTGATCACATCCGAAGCATCAGTAGCTGCTTTGTTATTGGAAAGAAGAAAATGAAAACAATAACATTGAAGTTGTAAATTAAAAGCCCACTGCAGCTGTAGACTTCATGAGCTAAGTCATTAAGAGCATTAGTGTGCGTATTAGAAATAATTAAAAACAAGCAAACAGGAAGAATGCCAGGTGAGAACAGGCAGGTTGGAGGAGAATTCTCCACTCAGTTACACAAGTGCAAATGAATATCCTGTAAATAAATCCACCATCATTTCTATGGGTGAAGTTACAATTGTACTGTTTACAAGTAGCTTAATCATAAGCTCTGGAAAACAAAACAACAGCGCACCATTTACAATAATAAGAAGACAACAACAAACTGGCAAACAAAACCGACTTGTCTCTCTGTTCTCAGTGGTGCCCTGGAAATGAGGTTATCCTCTCTGGGTACGCCAATAATTTGCTGAAGTATTTGCAGGGTTGGGACCGGTCCAATTTTTTCAGAATAATGTCATAGTTGCTCAATTGCTTGAAGATATTTGTCTGAGAAGCCTTCTCTGATACTGTTACTGGTTTTTAAAATGTTATTTACAGTGTAAGTTGCTCATACTATTTCATTGACAAACTTCTTCCCTTTTGATTATGCATCGTGGTCCCCATTTTTTCTACACAGATTCATTATTTGTGAGTGTTCTGCAAGTAATTCAGAGAACAGCTTCTCATTTCAAGTGATGTTTAGAAATTCTTTACTCCTTGTCACTTGTGATTTATAGTTAAGCTGTAAAATGCATCATTGTACTTGCTCCTGACTGGAAAATGAAAAACTTTTAAAACCAGGTATAATCAATAGCAATGCTCTTTTGATTAGAATAAGTAAAGGGTTTCGAAGTATTTTCAAGAAGTATTTTCAAGAGTATTTTAATATCTGAAAGTTGTCTGACTAGTCAAATAAAGGATGAGTCATAAATTCCACTAGGAAAAAAAAATCCATCTTGTTTGCCCAAATGCCAGCCAATCATTTAATCCTCTTCAGATTAGTTTACTTGTGTGAAATGGATATTTCAAGGTGCTCCGTTACCTGCCAGAGCAAATAGGTTACTAACCAAGCTGGGCTCTACAGAGCTTCTGCATCCCATCAGGTTCCACAAGGAGCCTTGACTGGTCTGCGCCGACTGGGGGCATTAAGGCCAGGTGGAATGCCAAGCTCCTTAGCTCATCTGCTGCAGAGCACAGGTCTGCAGTGTGCCTGCTCAGGGCTTGTTACAGGAATAAATCCGACGTGCCTTTCCTACTAGGTCAGAGGGAGTCTGCAGTGTCTTGATACGCAGCGTGCCACAATATCATATGTATCACCGAAGCTGCAAACATGATTGGGTTGCAAAGGCAAACACTCAGAAATTGAGAAATGCCAGAATTCAGGATACTTACTCAACGATCATTTGTCTCCTGGTGGCAAATGATTCATGATACAATCTCTAGCCGCCCGATCACCCACTGGTGTCTTCCCCTCCTGTGCTGCCCAGGATGAGCAGTCTGATTACTCTGTATGGAGTGTGCCCAGCCCATGTTTACTGTACACTATTCAAACCCTGCTTTGAAAACAGAGCTATTTATACTTACTTAGGTTTCGTATTGCTGGAGTAGGTCAGAAAAAATAGAAGATGTGCAGGGAGTCCCAGGCATTTCCCATCTGCGGGTGTTTGACCTGGCAATTGCAATAAAACTCCTGAGGAGGAGGAGGGAAGGGTTTCACCCATGGAGGGGAATGGGGAAAACAACCAAGGGCAATTCTGTTGGGTGCTATCGCATTGAAGACCACCTGACTCACCAGCAAAACGCAAAGTCTCTTGTACAGACACTTCATCTCCTTCTGCAATTCCTTGCCCCTGTGTAAACCTCTTCTCCCTCCTTCCTGCAATTTATCCTGCCTACATCCTATAAATCAGGCCCTAAACTTCCCACATCTCTTCATTCAAGTCAGGCAACAGGTGCTTTCATGGGTCATGTTAGGCACCCAAAGTCACCATTTCCCCTTAGTTCTGGCATCTAGCCCTCACTGGACCAACAGCACATCCCACCTGTAACTGCAGGTGAAGTCCTGGCCACCTTGGGCTGAAGCACCCCAGGAAATCGGGTGTGATGCACTCGCATCTAAGGTGGGTACATGCTGATTTATTTTTCTCCCAGAGAACATAATTTACCAGATTTCTCTAATTTTCCAGTGAAATTGCAAGTAGATTGATGGAAAGAAATAATGCTGCCTTGACAGACTTCTGAGTATAGAGGAATTAGGCTTCCTCAAAGAAAAAGTCGACAGTGTCTTTAAACCCAGGCAGAATGATGTCTTCTCCTCTAGCCTCGCAGCTGGACACAGCTATGCTGATCTGCCTGAAATTTTCCACAGTAATTCAAGAGGAGACAGAGATGTGGAATGAAAAATTTCAGTTCAAGTTTGACAAAACCACAAGTAACAGAAAACAAGGCTCTTAATGGGACATGCTGGAGACCTTGATAACAGATGCTGTCAGCAGCTCTGCTTATAATAAGCTGTGGGAATTGATGGTGTTCATTTTAAAATAATTTTCACATTTAAATTTTGATGGCATTCATTGGTCAGATGCTGTGTGCAGGGCAGATAAAGCAAATAGTTTTGCTAAGTCATCGGCAGTCCTGCAGGAGCATTTGGCACAAAACTCCATTTGCATTTAAGAGGAGGATGGATGGGGTTTGTCTCCATCACAGCTGCAGATTCAGGGCACGTAGGTCTGTGTTCCCACACGACCGTTTTAGTGCCTTGCTCAGAATGGCCCTTGCTGCTGTCCCACATATGATGCACACCTCTGCTCCATACTTGCCGTTACAGAGACCAGTCCCCACATGGTATGTAGGGTTGCTCTATAGGTGTGGGCTTTCTCAGGACACTAGTCAGTACTGGTTAGGTGCTGGTTAGGATGCCCCAGTGTTCCAGCTGGAGTGACTGATGGGCATTTTCAGTTGCCTGACTAGGCAAACCCAGGCTTCTCTTCAGTGGTTAGAAGAGGGTTATAAACTATTAGGAAGTGACCTCAGCTGACGAGTATATCATGTTCTTTCATCCTATTCACTTTACAACATCTCCCCATTATCGTTTAGACTTTTACAACTCTTAATGACCCTTTTATCAGAGCAGCAATAACCAATAAATCCCCTTTGGCATTTATTGCCCTGTCTCTAATACATAAAAACCCCAATTTATAACATCTCATGAATGCTGAAGATTATTTTTCAAACTGCTAGTACTGGAAAACTTCTTCGAATCTCACTACAAAAATAAATGCTCTGATAAAGGCCTTGTTTCTGTGGTTTGCTTGGTATCAGCCCTGAATCAAATTCAGCCACAACCTGCAATAAACTCTGGACTGGATGCTGTATGGCAGAGAGAAACCAGAAGGACAAAATGCCTTCTCTGTGGGGAGGTGTCCCATCCCGCACCCATCTTCCACCAGAAGTGGCTCTGTCCTTAGCTGCCAGGAGGGGTTTCAGGCCTGGGCACATTCAGCAGGAGCTCTGGGGACAGAGGACACAGCTTTCCTTGCCAACAGCCATCACAGACAGTACGGATGGGTCTTGTACACCTGATGTGGTCCACTCAGAAGTCAGGTAACTGAAATCAGTTGGCTGGGCTTGGTCTGAAAACGGTGGAGAGAAACAGGCACCACCAGGAGAGGTTTCGTCCCACCCTACGCAAAGTGCCCCCGAGGGACCCTTCGGAGGAGCACGGTCCCAACTGCCCTCCTCCCTTCCACACAGGTGGAGCTGTGGCCCTGGCTGCCAACAGTCATCTAACCTCAAAACAGATAAAATTACATGTCATGAATCTCTAGGTCTTCGTTTGCAGTGATGAGAACATAACTTAGAGGTTAACTCTCTGCTATCAGAGGCAGGGACCAGACTCCAAAGGTACCTTGTTTACTCATCCTTGTAACTTTTGGCCAACAGCGAGTAATGCCCTGCACTCCCTGTAGGACATTTAAGGCATTACCATTAGTACCGTTTAAAACTATGCCTTGGCTTGGTTTATCTGCAGGTACAAGACCCAGAGCCACGGGACCCTGCAGAAAGGAGCAGGATCTCTGCTCCCCCCTTGCTGAAACCCTCCACTGCCCTTCCCAGCCCCAGCAATCAGAGCATGGCAAATTAGTCCTTAGGAATAGTTTCAAACCCAACTGTTAATGAAGGCAACCCAAGGATACTATGTGATCCTGGCAACAGTTCCAGTTTTGCTAACTCTATTTCTAGACACCGGACTTGGGCTTGATCCAATGCCCAGTGCCCAGAAGACTTGACGTCAACGGATTTTGGACAGTACCGTAGAAATTTCTATGTTGCGAGTGCAATGATGTGTAAAGACACCCAGGCGAGGTCTAAGTTAGCTGCTGCAAGGGCAGTAGGTTGGTACTGCTGTGCTGCTGAGAGACCATGTCCCAGTTAATTAGCCTTGATGAGAAACTACCTATTTTGACCTGGGCAGAGAGCTCAGTTAAGGCAGTGATTTTCTTCATGAGCTAGCCCAAGGATCTCTGTGCCATGTGAAGATGATTTCAGTGCCAGTGCAGCCGGGTCTGTGCTGGAGAGAGCAGACATGCTCGGCTCATCTTGTTTCCCATCTTCTCAGCTACCCATTGCTCTGCCCAGGTCACTTGACAGGTCCTCTCACTACCCACTTTCTCATTTTTTTCCTGGCTCCTGCTGACCCTCTTCTCCTCTGCAGAACTATAAACCTAATGGCTCCCTAAAGAACTTTTCATTAATATAATTTATTAGTTAAATCATTCCTCTGACCTATTTCTCGTTCAACTAGCATGTCTCCCCATCCACTCAATATATAATTGGTACAGCACCTGAACTCTGCTGCCAGGGTTTAAATGGCCTGACATATATCACTGAGTCACAGGATATTAAGAGAAAGGTGAGAAGATTATTGGCATGCTGCCACTGGGATCAGTTTGGATTTCTTGTCCAACCACTGAAACATGTGGTTGTTTAAAGAGGGTTCACACAGGCTTGGTTTAGCCCTTACTCAAAGCTTGACTGCTTGCTTGGAAACAACGTGGGGGTTTCACTAAGGATTTGGGGCTTGGCCCTGGAAAGCCTCAGATGTGTAAGGAAGCCCTCCTTGCACCCATTGATTTTTGGAAGCAGACAGTCTGGGTGAGACTCAGCGGAATGGGGCTGGTGAGGAGAGCTGTGCTGACCTGCTCTCTCTGGAGCAGGAGTTGCAGTGATGCTCTTCTACTGCCTGGCCATTGTAAGAGCCAGCACAGACAGCCTGGCCTCGCCTGCCAGCCCGCACGTGGCCCCAGGCTCTCCCATCGCTGTGCTTTCTTCTTCAGCATCGAGTTTCTCTCCCCACTGATTCTCTTGTTTCTAAGTCTAAGGAAGTATAAAGCTCTGGGTTGTAGGTTTTTGCTGACGATTAATTTTGTTGCACAGTCTTCACCCCCTTTAGAATTAGAAAACATCAAAGGGTGCAAAACACAGCTACCATCTTTGCCAAGAGACATCCATTCTGCCTTTTTGTTCTTTTTTTCCCAAGGAAGAAAAACCTGCTGATGTCATCTGCCTTGTTCAGGATCTTTGCAATTGGTTCCTGTATTTTTTGGGCTCCTCCTTCCCTCCCCTCATCTTCCTGCATCCCCCCACCCCATACCAAGGGGTAACCAGGGAAACCAGAAACCATAGCAACCCAAAGCAGCATAATTTGTCTCAGAGGAAAAAAATATAAGCATGCAAAATCCCTTTAATGTTTACACCAAGTGGCTGGGTCCAAATCTTCTATTTTCCCTCCTCTTTGGAGCAAGGAAGCAATGGGTCTGCCTCCTCTTCACTGGGGCTGCCGGTGCTATGAGCCCCAGGTGATGCCCACCCCATGCCACTTGCTTCGCCCAGCCAAAGCCCTCAGCTCCCTGTGCCCCTGCAAAGCCAATGTGGCAGCAAGGTCTCAGTTTCCATCACCATGGTGGACCTGTCCCACCAAGATCCATCAAAGCAGTCGAGTGTGCTAGGACAGCTCCCCACTGCAGCATCTTGCTCCTTGTTATTATCACAGGGACTTGGTTGCCCCATCACTAAGTGCTCCTCAGTTTTGAATGCATTTCTCAACAGAACATAGGGAAGTGCTTTTATTGCCAATTGGAGACGGAGGGCTCGGGCACAGAAGGTTTAGGGTCAGGTTTTCAAAGGATGAGCCAACTGGGTGCTTCTCTCTAGCCTGGACATCTTGTCCTTGTCACAAAGTGAGTCTGTGATAGAGGAGAGAAAAGTGGGTCTTCCCAGTCCCACCAAGTCATTCACCCTGAGGTTCCAAACTCTCTGGAGGAGAGATGAGGCTTTCTCCCTGCCAGGCAAGGCCAAGGGTGCAGAAGTCCAGAACACAGAATATGTCTTGTTATTACTATTTACTATGAACTAATGATGGCATCAGAGTGGTGCTATCGTCACTGTTCCTCCAAGAAGAGGGAAGGGAAGGGAAGGGAAGGGAAGGGAAGGGAAGGGAAGGGAAGGGAAAGTGGCTGGGGAGGAAGAAACATGATGGCTTCCTTCTCTCTCTCCCCCACCATGACACTTTCCCTTTTCCCCCAAACTGGGGAATGGGGTGCCCTGCATCAGAAGGGTTGTGCACAGGGAAACGAGGGGAGGGCTTTGCCACCCTGCCCAGGGTGGCACCCCCCTGGGGCAAAGCCCTCGGGACTCAGCCCCTGCTTCCCGTCCCCTCGCCCTTCAGTCAGGACAGAATTCTGGGGGCCTGATAATAAGATCCCGGACCCTCAGAAACCCCATAGCCACTCCTCCAAAGAGACACCGCAAATGCTGTTCGTGGGCACAGACAGCTTTTGGTACCAGCTGTGGAAGTGTCAGGCAGCATTGCCCAGCACTGCTCCGAGGTCAAGTCAGCAAAGAAATTACCGGCAGGTTTTGCTGCTCTAAAGGAATGCAAGAGAGAAGCTTGACTTCTAGCTTATTTCCAAAATAGAATGCTGACTTTAAGTTGCCTTCTTTAGGAGAAGAATGATGACAGTAATGATAAATTGTGCACATTTACTTTTGAGTTTGCAGATGGGTGAATGTTGAGCAATGGTTGGGAAGAAAACAAACAAACCCTGGCAAGCAGCTTTTTTATAGGATACTTTTGTGTTGAAATTTCTATAAGTTGGCAATGGAGTAATCATGAGACCTTTTATCCAGATAAGACCATGTTTCAGGAAACATCTTGCACGTTTAATTTTTTATTTACAAACATGAGGGAGGGAGGGGAATGAAGGCTCAGGGGAATGTTTGCAGATGTACCATGTCTGCTCTGTAAGGCACTAAATATTTTTTATTCTGTGGATGTAAATGGGACTTTTTCCAAACCTGCCACTTGCTAAATTCAAATCTGGGGGAGCTCCAAGTCAGGCCTTACACAGGATTTGCTTGCAGGCTGGGGAGGGAGATGTCACCAGGCAGAGTAAGCAAAGTTCACGAACCTTAAGGGCTGGTCTGGGATATCTCACCTTTAAGGTCAATGAGCCTGTTGAGAGAAGATTGGCTCTCCAGTCTCTCCAAGCACAGTCGTTTTAAAGAGAAGTCAGGACCCTGCAGGTCGTGTTGTCCCTGCCTCCTGCCTCCCTGCCAGCTCCCAAACAAGGTCCGTTCCTGAGAAGCACTGAGCCAAGAGGACGCCTGCTGCCTCCGTGTCTGCCGCTCCAGGCCCAGCCCTCTGGAAAGTGGCTTCTTTGTCAATGTTTGCTGCTTGTGATTAATACCTAGGAAATGTCCAGACTTTCTTAGACTTCATGCTCCATCATGAAGGTCTTGCTGTGCGTGTGGAGGCATGTGTCCATCCCTACAATCTGCTCTCTAAAGAAAACCTTTTAGGACTAAATGTTGGCTCATAAAGACAGAATATTTCTCCTAAGAAAACCTAGAGCCCTTAATGCTGCCCCAGATAGTGTCAGGTTAATAAGACACGTGAAAATTCTGTTTATTCGAGTTGTTCTGGTGAAATCTGTGACTCAGTCTGCCTGCAGAGGGGAGGAAAGGGTTACCTGTTCTGCGAGAATGGAAATCTAAGATGGGAGATTTATAACTGGCTCTGTGATGGGAGCATTAGATAGCAATGTCTCAAAACTAAACTATTTAAGCAGCTTCGGTTTCTATGTTAAATTCACTTTAGCGTTTGTAACCAAAGGGACAGCTGCTTCCCAAAGAACCTTTCTTAACATTTATGAAGATTAACTGGTTTTGTGTTGACATTAGTGAGGTCATCTTGATGGATTTATTTTATTTTGATTTGTTGTCTCATTTTCTTTGTCATGTTAACAGCTTAACCTTAGGAGTATGTTTTCCTTTATTTTACTCCCTTTATTTAAACTGAGTTTCTTTTAGTAAATAGGGACCAGAGGAGGATCAGAAATGGATGCCAGTTGACCATCTAAAATCTTGACCACCTCCTCCAAATTTGCCCACAGTTCCCTCTCTAAAGATTCATAGCAAATTCCACAATTTTCACTCGTGTGCAGTTTCAAGTAGCTCACCGACATTCCCAATGGGATTTGTTGCGAATTTGAGCACTGAGGGAATTTTTTAAAAAGGTTTGCGAGTAGCGCCTGAGTCTTCTGAGTATTTCAGAGGCTGTTTGCAGAGCCTGGGTCTGAGCAGCAAGCAGGTTGGTCTCCACTGAAGAACTCCCAAAGGACCCCATATGCTCACCCATAAGCACGTGCCTTATTTCCATTCAAGGCATGGCTGCATCACGAGGTTCAAATTAAAACCCTGAGGCATCAGTCACTAATTGGCTTCTGCGCTCATTGCATATCCATGGAGCCCACTCTAGGCAGATGAAAGACATGCGCCAAGTACTTTGGAGAATGAGGGAGAGAGAGAGAGAACTGACAAAGGTTGGGACAAGGCAGGAAGAAAGAGTATAATTTATAGCCAGGTCCAGGTGGGGAGGGGTTGGGATCCTGAGGGATTTAAAAAGGCTGTCTGAAATCATCAGCAACCATTAACAACCACCATAACCCTGTCCAGAGCAAAGGGCTATAGAGGGTAGGTGAAGAAGAAGAGAACAATGAAAAGGAGATATCCATGTATCCCACCGACGAGCCAAGCAGGGTCCCAGCTGAGCTGGGTACTAGGGAGTCTTGCAGCATAGCTCCCTTCTAGACAGCCGGGTTCACATGCAAGGTGCTGAGGTCGCACGCATCCTCTCTCACAGTTCTCTTTCTTCTCAGGACAAGAGGACTCCTTTGACAGCCCGGCTTCCAGCCTTCACAATGGATTCTTAGGTGAAGCTTCACAGCTCTAACAGAATGAGACTGAGAGATCATTTCATTTTGTGACACAAGACTCAGCTGCCTCTCAGGGATTCATGTTTTGGTGTAATATGTGTCCTCCTAAGTCCCTCTGCTTGTTTTCTTCAGGATGTCTGAACTTCTTCCTTGGAGGCTCCATTTCTCTTACAATCATCTAATTATCAAATACATCTAATCATTGCCTAGGCTGCTGATACTGCTTGCAACTAGGGATGCTGTATCTACATTATATATCTAGGTACAACCGGCCGGGGTACACGTCTGTCCATTAGCCGGTGTGTGTAATCATCGGCTGGGTGTTTCTGCCAGATGGAGAGACACGGGTGTTTCCCATGCAGAGTGCTCAAGTGCATGCACCTGAGGAGGAGGAGGAATTCATCCTCTGTTGAGAACTTCTGGAGGTTTTGAGCTGGAGCTGGAAGGCGTGAGAAACGATAAGATGTTGATTAGGTCTCTGAGTCAGTGGCAGACGCACCCTCACCACACTGCCGACTGGCCTATTCGTTCTCCCACTTGTTTATTCCCTAGCTTATCTCCTTGATTCATCCCAAACCCAAGTGATACCAGAGACAGGCAAACTACACACCACAGCCCCTTCAACAGCCTGTGGTGCAACTTCAGCAGCCATACCTCTTGCATCGGAAATAACAACACAGCAATGAACTTTGCCAAATCGGAAGAAAAAAGAGCTTACAACACTGGGAGTGTAATGAGGAGAGGGAATCCTGGAGAGGAAAATGAGTTATGAAAGCTCCTGGGAGAGAAAGAGCTTTTTTAGAAAAGAGAGGTTTCCTTTTCTTGCACTTCTGCTGAAAATGTGTCACATTGGTACCAGTCCCACGTTTCAGTGAAGGTGATGGGCTCACCATGAGTGAAGCAGAAACCTCTGTAGCGGCAAGGGCATAATCTCTGGCACAGTCTTTCAGCTCTCTCTCTGAATACAATAGGGTTCCATCAATGTTTGCTTTTTTTGTTTTGTTTTCATGCCAGGTTGACATTTCACAGTGCCTGATTAGAGCAAAGGGCCAGCATGGTGCCTGTGGGCACCCCAGTCCTGAAGATCCAAACCAGTTCCTGTTCCTCACTGGTTCTCAGCTCAGCCATTTGGACCCCAAGTAGTCTCCTAAACTCCTCTGCAGCAACTGCTTTTAACTAATGTGCTGTGAGGTTGGTGCAGCTGTAGTGGACGCAGAGATAAAAGGTACTTGGGGAAGGGTGCAGAACACTTCCATCTTCTTTGCTGTGATCAGCTGGCATCTAACAGTCATGAGGACCTTTGGAAAATCAAATTACTTCCCTCTTTCCTTGAATTTGAAAGGGGCAAAACAAGAGAGGCACTGTGTGCTGCTGGTTGATGTGTGTCACATCACTGTGTGATGGGGAGCAGATCCTGCCTCCCAGCACATGCTGCAGGAGCCCAGTGGGAACCTGATCAGATCCCGGGAGACCAGGAAAGGAGGTGGCATGGGCTCGCGTGGGACTTGACAGCAGATGGAGGTGGGTAGGGGGTTGATCCAGGTTTGATGGGCATGAGGGAGCTGGACCTGGTACAGAAATGTCTGAGGGCAGATGAGCAGTAAGACAACGGGAGTTGTGGAACTAGAATGCAGTGGGAACACTGGGAATCAGGATGCAGTGGGAAGGCGCGGGTAAGGGACAGAGATATTAGCAAGAGGGTGGAAGGCAAAGACATAGTAAAGGAGGGTGAGGTGGACAGCGTGGGTGTACTTCCTTCTATGCACACGCACACTGGCTTGCAAAGAGATCACCAGAACTCCTGCTTTTGCTCCAAGGGAGCCTGAGCTTTCCTTCCTACCTTGGCCTGAGGACCCCTGGTGCAGTGGCACCTCTCATGGACCCATTAGCTCTCCTGGAAAGAGTGTCTATGCTGTGGTGGTCTTTTCTGCCTTCATCCAGGTACGAGGGGTGAGTCTCTTCTCCAGGAGGGTGACAGGCTCTGCCGGTGTGGGCTGCAGTGGTACATCATCCTATGAATGAAAGGGTGTTTCCAGGCACAGCGTGGATGTCAGTCTTTTCCTTCCAGTCTTCATTTTTCTTGCCCAGGGGTAGATGCCCACAAGTTTCCTTTCATGTTTGAATTTTGAGAAGGAGATCCTCAGCAGTGTCTCTTTGAGGCAGCTCCCCTTTCCTGCTGCTCCAGCAGTTGTGGTGCTGACACAAAGTGCACGCGAAAGGCCCAGCCTGCGAGCATGTGCTGCTGCTATTGCAGGTTTGGAAACTGAATTCATTGCAAAGCGCAGAGACTCCTGGAGAAAGACACACACTTTCATTTTTGCCCCCCACTGCTGCTCTTGGAGGCAAAGACATTCATCTGAGTTGGATCAGCTGCAGCAGCCACAGCTGACTTTCCTGCTTACCATCTCAGAAACGTGGGCACAGGCTTTTGTGTCACAGGCTCTGGCAGAAGCTGGTGCTGGCTGGGCACAGGTGAAATTTCAGCTTCACCTGCTGTTAAAGCACATGAGCTCTGCTTTATGCTTTGTGGCTTCTAAAATGTAGGGGAAATCTCTTGTTCAATGTCATTCCTGCTGCTGTCAGTGGAGGCTGAAGATCCCTGATTAAAAACTGCTGGAAGGGTGTTGCTGGTGTGTGATCCTGGACCCTTGACTTGACCACACTGGATTTGCAAACTTTACCTTTACCTTTTTTTAAAACTTACCTTTTACCTTTTTTTAAAACTTTCTTTATCTTTCCATCCATAGTAGAAAGCCCTCATTTTTCCACTCCCTCTGCAGCTGAAGAGACATGGGAATTCCTATGGATAAATATTCAGGACACTATTTAAATAGGCAGCTGAATCTTGTAGATCATTTGCTTTGCTATGTTGCAAATGTTGCATTTTGTATTGTGTAGTGTGCGTTGTGGATATGTGTTGCATAGAGTTTGGGATAGGCTCCTACTTGTCATAGATGGCAAGATATAATCACACTGGACCAGATTTACTTCTCGCAATTCCTCAGCAGGGGTGGATTTGTTTGTGAAAGCAGTAAATTTGCACATTATTCCCAATTACAGGGATATCTGACCTAGAGCCAAAAAAGGAGCCATCAGGATGATAGCTAAAATTCATACTTAGTCTTTATTTATAACGAAGCTGAAAGAGAGGCACTTAAATGGCTGTAGCCCACCCTATTCTTCATTACCTGCTTGGCTGTATTGGCAAATTAACCAGCTGGATCCAAACCATCCCACAGCCTAGTGGGAATGAACATGCAAATCTCCAAATCCAGGTTCCAATCTGTTTGCAAATGGCGAGTTTATTTAGTATAACACCAAACTAAATCTTTGTATTGAAACAACCCTCCCACTTGGACATTCAAAGTCCTGGTCCAAACTGAAACCAAGTGCTGGGCACTGAGCGGTGTTCCAGAAGTTGCTCAAGGAAGCTTCCTCCAGAGCCTGAACCCATTGGGTGTCAGAAAATGCAGAGAGCTGGATCTGTTTGCCCAGTTCGTGGTGTGAACCCCTGGTTGGTGGGATGAATTAGGTTACAGAAAGGCTTTGGAAATAAAAGTTTCTATTTGCATAGGATATTTCATTCCAAAGAACCCTAAATCACACAGCACAAACTTTACATAAGCAACAGAACTGAAATGCAGCCATGTCAGGAATGGTGGGTGGCAGCCAGCTGGCATACGTTAGTGGGACAAAAAAAATAAGAGAAGTGACTATTTTTGGCCAAGGACACCAGGGCAAACCCCTCTATTGCAAAAGTGCCTTCAAAACTTCAAAGTGCAGTTTTACTCTAAATAGTGATTGTGGATAAATAGGCCTTTTGTAGTCAACCGACTTGTTCCCAGGCACATCTGGGGAATTCACTCACTAAAATAAAGTTTTGCTACATTCTGTGCCTGCTAAGGCTGCAGAACTTCCTCACCAAAGAAGACAGCACATTTCCACTCCAGCTGCAGCCCCATCTGCAGACTGGGAAGCCTCTCTTACACAGCCCTCACTGCTGAGCGTGGGAGACCCAGAAAAAAGCCTCTCTGGCTTTCGTGGCTGATCTTACCCTGAACTGGCAAATCTTTAAATACACATTTTCATTTGTCAGCTGGGTGAGTTGACTAGAAAGACAAATTTCCACCATGACTGTCGAGGTAACTTTTCAGAATGCAACTGACCTTTAAACATCAGTGTGGAGCCACCAGGACATTTGAAGGTCTTACCCCAAAGCCCCTCACAGAACAGGCTGTGCAGTATCTCTTGGGTCTCCTTGGGCTGTGCAAACACAATTCCTTACACCAGTGTCACTGATGAAATGCGTGGTGTTTTTATAGATATATATTTCCTTTGGGGCCAGGGGGTGTCTCTCCTTACAGAGCTCCTCAGAGGACCCTGAATAACCCCTCAGAATCAGTTGTTCCATGGCAGACGGTGGCTACCTGTTGACCTCCTCCCGTATCTCCACGTTGTGTTGCAGCTGGTCCTTGGCAGCTGGATCCTTGCATGTGAGCCATCCCCTGCTCTGAACCACCCATCACATCTGCATCACCCCTGTGCTAAGCAGGGACATCACAGCACTGTCACACCATTTAAGTGCTACTACAGCATTCCTTGGCATGATTTTGGCTCCAGACTACAGTCTAACCCAGTTCAGGGACCATTCCCCAAGAGGCAGGTTGGATGAGAAGAGTTCAGCCATGCCTCTTGCCCTTAGGGCCAAGGAAGAAGCCCCCAGCCATTTGATTTATTAACATATCTGTGGGCTTTGAGAGCAGAGCATCCCTTCAGCAGCACACTGCACATTGGATGGACAAGGAAGGAAGAAGTCAGCCAGGAGCCAGATGTCTTTCAAGGAGCCTTCCAAGCTGGGACACAAGTCTGCTGGACCTCAATTTGATGTGATTTGGGGCTGCAGCCATCCTTCCTGTCTCCCACCCCTGGCACCAGCACTGGCACCAGTGCAACCACACAGCGACTGGGTAAGGGAGCTGGTTTGCCTGAAAACTCACAATTTTTTTTCCTGTGGAGTTAGTTCTCAGCCAGCTCAGCTCCCTGCCCTGGCTCCCTGCCAGCTCTGGGTGTGCAAGGCCAATACAGCTATGGCTGGAGAGGAGGGTGGACCCCATGGCAGTCCCGTTTTAGATTGGTTTATGCTGCTGTGGAACAACCCCACACTACAGTCTCCCTCCTACAGATGTGGGATGCAAGAGGAAGCCTGCCTGCCTCAGAGCCAGCTCCCTATCTTGTTCCCTGCCTCCTTCTCCACCACCCCACCGCCCTGCTCAGTCCTCAAATCCACTTGCCTGCCAGCCAGTGCAAAACCATACAAAACTCAGACGAGCATTTGCTATTGCTAACAGTCTTTAAGCTGCATTTCTGTCAGAAGAACTGCAGGACGTCTGAGCAAGACATACACTGAAGAGTGCTATTAGTAGGGCTTCAAAATGAGTAGTTCCCCTAGTCTTCAAATTAATCACAAAGCAGCATCCAAGGACCTGTGGGCTCAGAGCAAGGCTGCAAGGGAGGTAGATGGCATTATGCTCCCAGTATAGAGCTGCCTGGGATCCCAAATCCAGGGCTATCTCCTACCAGCCAAGCAAAACATCAGCAAAGCCCTTCTCAAGATCAAACAGAAATGCAGATCTGAGTGGGTTACCCCCAACTTTTGTAGAAACCCACTTTTCTTGTCCTCTCGTGATTTGTTTGTCTGGCAGCGCAGCCTGTCCCACAGCCAGCACCTACCCGATGGCAGAGGTGGCTGCCCCTTCCCCACGATGGCTGTGCATCCTGATCTGAGGTCTGAAATCATGTGGGAGGACAGGTGGGAAGGGTTCACCATTTAATGAGTCTCCCAAAAGTGGGACAGGGCTCCAAGGGTGGCACGTGAGAGTGGGCAGCAGGTCCTTTCCCTTAACTCTGCTGCTGTGGGAAGGGACAGAGTCTGCTCGTGACTTCTCTGACTCTACAAGATCTGTGCCTGAAACATCCTGAGAGGACCTGAGAGCAAAGAAAGGAAAAAAAAAAAAAACCAACAAAGAAGGAAATGTTTTGTGACCTCATTTGAGCTCTGAGAAATGCGGAAATGTGCAGGAGAGGAGCATGATGCTCTGGGAGGAGCAGAGGCCAGGGAATGCAAGACAGCTCTCTTCCTGATCAAAGAACTGGTGCAAATGTGGTTCATGGAGGTGGATCCACCTTTGATGTTGTGGGCAGATTATAAAGCCATGCCACACCAGTTCCCAAGATTCCTAGATAGGGGAAGCTGGTCACACACACCAGGAGACTCTCCAGAAAGTGCCCAGAGCTTCCAGGTCTCTATACCGAAATCTCCCTTGTTGTTTAGTTTAGCCCCCTTGCCTTTGCTCTGCTTGCACAGCATTAAAGCACTGCACTTCCCAGGGGAAAAAAAAAGTTTTATCTAATATTTGTCTTCATTTAATTTTTTAAATGCACCGGCATTATCCAACACGTAGTCCAATATATAAAAACAATTATGACCTATAAAAGGTCTACAAAGCTTGTGGAACGATGCTGCAGGCAGAGAGAGAAGCCCCACAGGCCAGCACTTAGGCGCTCAAACTGGTTATGCACGAGTTCCACCCTTTTATACATTCATGAACGTACTCAGGCACTCATAAAAAAACTCTCACCAAGCAATAATACAGAGTGTCCCCCTCTCCTCCCCTCCCTGCCTCCCAACACAGGCCCCTGCAGGGAAATGCACTATGCTACCGCTGACATTTCCCCCGAGCAGAATCACATCCACGACGGTATGAAAAATGAATAAAGGAGCACAGAATGCATTAACAAATGCTGACATATCTCCCACGGTTAATTGACATCCACCATTCTGTTTAAGATTAATAAAGGCTTGCCGAGCATGTAGAACTTGCACCTCATAGCAAAGGAAATGTCCCACACAGCTCAGCAGGTCATGTCACTGTATCCATGATGCTATGTACCACAAATCATAACAAATATTCCAAGGATTATATCAGGCCTGTATCCAAGGTGTTGCTCTCAGCATTGGTGTAGGAGAGCTGTCTGATGCATGCTCTGGAAATTGCCACTCTAATGGGTGCATGACATGGGCTGCTAAGGTAGCCTAGAAGCGTCTGAACCTCTGCTCTCCAGCCAAAGTGAGTCCCTCTGTCCTTCTGGAGCACTGGGGGGGCAGCTGTGGCTGTGGACCGATTGCGCTTGGCTCTTGCAGCCCAGCCGGTCTCCATACAGCTTGTGATGATGGGGGGCTGCACCACACTGCTGCTCTGTTGCTGCCCCTGCAGTTGTTAAATGGACTTTTCAATGATCTAGATGTCCCACAAACTTCGTAGCCATGCAGAGAGTGCACAGACAGAACCTTCTAGAAACTAAAGGAGAATGCTAATGACGCTCTTAGGTATGACGGCAGCCCTCTTTTTTATCATTGGTGGAGGCAGGCAACAATCCAGTGAACTACATTCACTGTAAAGACCTCTGAACTTCTATAAGGTTTTCACGAGGCCTTAAGAAGAGCAGACAACCCCTCGATGAAGTACTATCGTAAAGCTGTGGGGCTTGGGGTACCACCAGTGGCATAGCCCAAGACGGGACTGGCCCAGGCAGGTGGGAGTGATGCTGCACTTGTGTGGTCTGCCCCATTGAGGCCAGGGCTGCACCCGGTCACAGGTACCTGGCTGTGTTTATTAACTCCCAGCCTTGGTTTGGTGTTGTGGTTGGTGAGGGGAAAAGACATTTGAAAGGCAGTTCCTCCAGGAGAGCTCCTTGCTCAGCCATATTGAGCTCCTTCTGCTCCTCCTCTGCATCCTCGTTCTTCTGGCATCGCTGCCAGTGAGGAAGAGGAAGCCAGAAAATCGGCAGCCAAAATTGCGTGGGAGAGTTGTGCCTGGTTGGAAAACTTGCAGCTGTCCAGCACTGACACGCCAAATATCCCCACACTGATTGCCAGCTACGCCCAGTTAGCAGCCCAGCTATGTCAGGGAGAGCTGGTTTGTTTGTAGTGATTTGTTGGGAACTTGAACAATGATACCACCCAAAAGGTGAATCACAGGGGTTTGACAGTGTGAACATCTGGGTGGAAATCAGCGACTTCTGGTTCCATCACCTGCCCTCCGGGTGCCACGGGAGCCAGCCCACAGCCCAGCAGCTCCACTGGGTAACGGGGGGTCCCAGCTCGGCATATGGGCTGAGGTGTCCTCCCTCCCTTTCTCCAAGGGGAAACAATGACTCAGGAAGTAAAAGCTGTGTGTTCATTTGGAGACTGCTCCTGCATACTAGTTTATGTGAAGCAATTACACTGCGAGACCACACTTCAAAGTAAACTCCTTTGTGTAGCCAGCTTGGAAAAGAGAAAAGAGCTTTTCCCCACATCTCGGATGAGATTTGGACCTGCGCTTCTGCGGGAGCTACCAACTCTTTTCATTTAGGTTGTGGAGCTACCTCCTTGAAAAAGGTACCGAGCCCCACTTTGATTTTCAGTTTCTAGTCTCTACACAGGGACTGAATCAAAGCAACTTAAATCGTGGCTTTGATTCACGTTCCCAGAGCTGGTTTAAGATGTAGTTTCATGGGCTTCCTGCTATTTGTTATCATCTGCTTGCTGGAGATTCATACCTCCCCGGCAGAGCTGGTGGACCTGGATGTGTGTGTGTGCAGCTCTGGGCTTTGATGTTCACAGCTTCCCAAGACAGTATTGAAACGCGAGCGCTCGTGATCAGAAGTAATGGAAAAGGCTGATGAATTAACATATGCCTTGAAATGCTCTCATTCTGTTCTCCAGGATAACACGTTCGGTATTCTGGTTTAGCAGTGTTTACACATAACCCATCCAGTTGTTTACATCATACTTGGTAATTACCTTCGCAGAGCTGTTTGGTTGTTTCTGGGAATGATGTAATCTTTGCTTGTACTGCTTTACCCACACAGTTTGCTATATTGAAGGGCTTTGGAATACTTCCTCCGGTGATTTTGTTTCACTGGCTCTTTAGAAAAAGCCATAGCTATTTTCTCATCTAGCAGTGCCCAGAACTTTTGTCTCAGGGAAGAATATGTGGACAGCCAGCTTCCTGCCATTAAAGAAGCCTCTCATTGTACAGCTGGAGTTGAGACAGATTAGTTCAATCTACACTTGCTACAAAATAGGCTGGATCTTCAGCTGTGCTAATGCACTGCTTAGTCTGAAAAAGCGAGGGGACAAAGCTTTAAACAAACCTTTAGGCCCCTCTTTAGCTATTTTATTTCCGTTGTAGCCCATGTGTAATGTTGCATCAGCTTAACTGAAGATACCATGTTAGCCTGGGATAACTGGTGTGTCTTGAAGCTTGGATGAGCCCCTCACAGTCCTCTGGGGTGGGTGTATGGGTGCACGTGGGGACATATAAGGGTCCTTGTGCATGGTCTGGGTGGTGGAAGGGGGCCTAGGCAGGGATAGGACAGGTTCGGTTGAGATCTGATGCTTGACCAGGGGATGCGAGGAAGATGCAAACATTTAGCTGTGGCCTGTCTCTGCCAGAGAGGTTCTTAGTTGGAGGCACTGCCGTGAAGTGGGTGGGTCACTGGCAAGGGTCTAAGGAGACATTTTTTCCCACTTCTGTCATTTGCTTCAGAGGTGACCTTCAGCAAATCAACCACCTATCCAATGCTATTGGTGCTGTGTCTATGCAATGGGTGTAATACTACCTACCTCCAAAGCCCCTTGGAGATCCACCAGTAGGATGTGATATCTAAGGCCTCTCTTTGCTCATTCTGCCTGAATCTTGATTTCTTTCTTATCAGCAGATAATAAATCCACGTACACACCAGAGTATCACCTCTTCTCCTCCAGCTATCCCACAGCCCTGTGGCTTGGACATGCTGCTGGGCTGTGGGAGAGGATGGTTTGAACGCCCTGGAGCTGTGGAAGCAGCTGTGCTGACTGACAAAGGCTGGCAGCCCTCACTTCTGCGTTTTAGGAGTCCCCACACCAGGTGTTTACTCAGCTCTTGTGCTGGTCTTCATCATTCCTCAGTGAGCTGGCAGAACCAAGGCTCCCAGTGCCCCAGCTCCTCCGGGGTGAAAGTCCCGCATACTCCCACAAGTGGCTGGTGGAGGCAGGTGTGTGGGAAACTGCCCAGTTTTTGCACAGAAGCAGCCAAGATGAGCACCCACAGCAAGGGCCACCAGCTCTGCTGGGAGGGATGGACCTGTGGCAGAGGGATGGGAATAGAGAGCCAGGAACCTGTGAAACCACACCTTGAACTGGCTCTGGGAATGCAATTCAAAGCCATGATACAAGTTAAATTGGTGCAGCTTCTGTGTTCAGATAAGCCCTTTAATCTCTGAGCTGGCAAAAGCCTTGAGGGACCATTACGTTAGGTAAAGGTTACCGAAGGGCAGGTTGCTCCAGCCTCTTCTTGCCCTTGGCAAGCAGGCAGAGACTGCGCGGGGATGGCAGGGATGTCTCTGGCTCCCTTGTATGAGGGAATCATGGAGGCAGCTTTCTGACCCTTTTCTTCCATCAAAATGGCACAGATGGGCTCCATGGGGATCAAAAGCTCACCTCGGCTTTTTTTTAACTTTTAAAAGGATTAACACAGATTTACATTTGAGAAATCAGGCTAATTCCAGTCCGAAGTGTAGGACAATTCCCCTCGGCTCCCAGGAGGGTAACATCATAACCCATTATTAGCTGTGCCAGTTACAGTTATTTCCTTCCCATATTTCCTTTCAGGTGTCGGACTAGAATGCGGTTGCTTTTCTTCCTGAGAGCACTATTTTTAAAACTGAAGAATTGGATGTTACTAATATAGTAGGTGTTGTACTGTGCAGCCCATTCTATAATGGGGTGTTTATAGTGCCAATGCTCTTACCCAGTCCATTCGTAATCAGAAGTAATAGTACCACTTCACCACTCGCTCTGCTTGAGGATGCTGCAATAAATCCCAATGAGGCATAGCTTGACTGCAGCTGGCGCGTGATGTAGAAGCTTTGTGCATTTTTACTTCTTTAATGTTTATAGCTCTTCTACATTATATGAATATTGCCAGTCCCAAAGATTCAGCCATCATGAATCAAGCCTCAAAAAATAATGAGATTTTACAAAATGGGTACATTTGAAGCGTGTTTTATGGGCCTTCAAATGTTTCCACCTCTGTGTCATGCTGTCAGGCTTCCCTCGTTTTCCTGCCATGAGCTTACTTTGAGAAAGGAAAAAAGAAGCTGAGATTCACGTATGATCATCTAATTCCAACAACTGGCCCCTACCAACATCGCCGGATGTCACAAAGCTCGAGATACTGTTCTAAGTGCAGTCAGTACAGTCAAACAGATCCTCATCTGTGTGACAGGCTCAGCTGAAACAACGTCACGTAGAGCTCATACACCCCTGTTTTCTGTGGGAATAAAAGATTTCACTTCCAGACACTTGCTGCCTTGAACTCCCCATGTGGAAGAAAGAACAAAGGGTACATTTTTGAGGTGTTAGCAACAGAAGCCACGGGCTAGCATGGCACGGGCTGAGCAGAGCACACGTACACACCACCTACTTCTTGTTGGTGAGGAAGGTTCAGAAGCATGCACTCCCCAGCCACCAGCTCATTGCTGGTGCCTGCTCCACCAGTGCAAGTGTCTATGAGCTTGCAGCAAGAAGTGGGCAAGGGAATCAGTTAAAAATAACCTTGCCTCTCCATCCCTGTTTCTCCTTTTCCTCCCAGTTTTAAAGTATTACTTTAAACTTGGGTCGGTTTCCTGGTCCTGCTCAGCGGTTGGCACTGCAGCAGTAGCGATGACACGGCTGAAGGGGTAGTGTTGTTGCAGAGCATTGTGAGTGGGAGGCATCACTCGGAGTATCAAAGAGCTTTCTTAGGACTGATTCCAGACTGAAGGGTGCATATGCATGGGAAATAAAAAGAAAGGAGGGAAAAATCAGAGAATGGGTAATATGTCATCTCTAGTGGAAGTACGGAAAAAACTAAGAGTTGGGAGTGGTGCTTATTGGAAAGGAAGGCTTGGCTTTCTTGCAGTGTTCAGGGAGACATGACTTTGAAGAGGTTTTTTTGTAAATGAGGAAGATTGCTCCTAAGAAACGCCTGAACCAGTTCCTCTTAAAACTCAAACACAGCCTCAGATTTGGTTTGGGACTTCACTGAAATGAAGGACAACTGCAAATGGATTTGAATCTGTATTTTGTGCATTTCTTAACACCAGGGTGCAAGACTGCTTGGATTGAGACTGGTGGCCTTAGGAGCACCTACTCTAAGAGCAGACCTAAGAAAAGGGTGCTCCCAGGGAAGCAGTGTTGAAGCAGCATGGCAGCAGCATCCTCTTCTGCCCTGCTTGGGTAGGGTCCCTGCCTCAGTCCCAGTGGTCACTGGTTCCTTTTCGATGACTCTAGAGCTCCTGAACCCAACATTTACACTTATTACACTGCTTTATTCTGCTCTTCTCCTAACTCCGTATCCTGTCATCTCCCCGTGTTAGCGTTCTCCATCTGTATGTTTTTCCTTTCCTATTGCACTCACCTTCTTTCCTTCTGTTCCTTCTTTGTCCCATTACTAATTAGCGCTTCCCCCCCCTATCATTTCTACTCTGACGAGCCTTTCCTGACTCAAAAACTCGTTTTCTAAAAAAATCAGAACCAAGCAGGAAAGCTAAGATTAACAATTCTGCTACAAGTGTATTTCCCTGGGTGTGATCTATAAGCATGTGCAAGAGCTCTCATCATTTCCTTGGTATATGTCTGTAAGACAGAGTATCTCTTTCCCTCAGCCTCCATCTTCTTTATCTTTTAAAATTATCCCCTAGTGACAGAGACTACATTTCCCTATCAGTACATATAATTTCCAGCACGTCTGATCGCTCCTGCAATATAAATGCCACGTAGTCATCAATATAATACATAGATCCCTCTTGCCTGGAATCTTAGGATGTCTGGAGTTGTGCACTTCATAAGCATCTCTAATGATCACCCATGTACCTAGCACTAGAGCAACCTGGAGCATCCTCCAGAGGTGACAAGTTGCTCTTATTGTCATACCACACACAAGCATCGGTGATGTGCCACAGGACACGTAACATGTCCCTACAGCCAGGGTGAAGGGAGAACCAACGTCTGCTAAACCCTTCTGAGCCCTTTGAATGTTTGGCCTCATTCCCCTTCCCGCACAGCAGTGGGCAGTGGGACGTGACTTCAGAGAGGAGGGGAACCAGAGCCTTGTGGGCCAAATGATTTTATGAGTCCCCGAACACAGCCATGGCACTCGGTGGACTGGAAAGGGGAAAATAAGAAAGTAATAATATAAAGTCCACCTCTGTTTGCTGGCATCTTTTGTTTCTTTTGTAAATAATGCTCTCAGCCAGTGTTTCCCACGGGGGAATCTGGAGGGAATCATCGTGTCCACATGGACTCATGTAAGAAAGGAAGCAGCTGGTCCCTGACATTTATTGCTGTACTTCAGCTTGGAAACTTTGGTAGAAACACTGCACAAAACCATGTTTCTCTGGGTTATTTAATCCTCCCTCATTTTGCTCAATTAAGTAATTAATACTTCAAGAAAAAAAAAAAATCCTCTGGGAGCTCATTTCACCCGGGACAGGGAGTGCTGGAGTGTAAGTGGAGGTAAAGTTGAGGTGCTGTCAGACACAGGTTTATTCCTGTTCTTAATTTAGCCGAACCAGTTTACCCTCCCCAGCAAAGAGGCGATAAGGCAGTGTGTTTATAGTGAGTATCCCGCGTGGCACAGCTGTACTATGGATTAGGTAACGTCACTGACTCACAACAGAGTTATTGGGCCACCTTGTCCTTCCCGTGTCAGGGCAACAGGCTTCACCATGTACACACTGATGGGCTTTGCACACACTAATTAAATTTCACAGTTTTTCCATGAGGTTAGGTGTAATTACAAACGTTTTTCAGATGTAGGGACTGAGAAATAAATCTTTCTCCCAGAGACATTGAGTTGTTTCGTCTGATTTTTTTCTAGGGGTGCTGAAGCTCCTTTCAAAGAGCTAAACCCTCACAGGTTTGAGCAGGAATTACCATTTGGTATCGCCACGCCTAGGGAGTTCCTGGCCAAAACTTCAATACTTAAAGTGGATATTGGGCACCTGGATCCAAAACAAGCTAACAATAACCAAGGTTTTAGTAATCCTGCTGTAAACACAAACTTCATGCTAAAAGGGTTCGTTGTGTTAATCCCCAGGTATTGGACCTCCTCCAATGTTTTTTTGAAGAGTCATTCTCCATTCCAGTGTAATGCAAGGCTTCTAGTGGTGCCTACTTTCTAATTTTGAACCTACCCAGATGGGCAGGTCCATGATGGCGTTTAGGGGAGCCAGCACTGGCCCTTCTATGCACAACTGCTAAAGCTACACAAGCACGGAGTACGTGGCCAAGCACGGGGAAGAGGAGGGCTGGAGGCTAGCTTTCAGGGGACGTGTCCCAGACATTGAGTGCTTTTTTCCTAGCCTGTGTTCTCAGCTGAGCAGGACACACAGGAGCCTCTACCAGCCACAGATATTTTTTTTTTCCTTTGGTTCATATTGAAGGGACTTACTTACATATCATTTTACATCATCCCCAGTCACAGCAGAGACCAATAGCTGCTCCTGTAGAATATTGATAATGACATAAAGCTGGTGAATAAACCAGGAAATGGGAAAAACTCTATGGGTTGCTTCCCAAATGGCCTCTAAGTACCTGCTCCAAATGCCTTAAGATGGGAGCTTCATAAACAATGTCAAAACTCAGGTGACTTTTTACTCAAAATCCAATTCCATTGAAGTAATGGGGAAAAACCCCCACTGATTTTACTCTCACCGAGATTTGGGGTTAGAATAGGGGGACTAATTCTTGCTCACTGCAGCCAATGGAAGGAACTGTGATAACTTAAGTCCATGGTTTGGCTTCTGGAGTCAGTACCGCTTTGAACTGGACAAAGCAGTTGCTGTTTACCTTGTCCCCATCAGCTGATCACTCATGGCTCCCTACAGCAGTTGCAGCCTGATTGTTTGTGTAACCATGCAGTAAACTGCCTTAGGAAATAACCCAGCAGAACTCCCTGTGTTCACCACCTGGCTGAACAAACAGCTGGGCCAACCCAACAGAAAGGTGGCACAGGGGCAGGGATGAGCAGGGAGAGCATCTGCTTAATGCTGATAAAGGCAAGCTGTCCCCCTTGGAAGATGCTCCCAAGCCGGTCACGCAAAGGGGCTGAGCTACGTCAGCAGGCACTGCGAAGAGGGTCTTTACTCTGGCCATCTTGCTTGCATTGGCTCTAGTGTTTGGACACTTCACCGAAGTGACTGAGCTCGCTAACCTGGCAGAAAACTAGGCTGGTTAAAAAAAAAAAGAGGCTAGTTTTCTACCAGGCTGTTAGATGGCTTAGTGGTCTTGAATGATCTCAACCTCAGTGATCAGATCCTTAATCTGTGTTACTTGCACAAGGACACACGGTCCTATCCGTGGCTCTCCCCGTGCTTGATGGACACAATCCACGTTTACAATGGAAATACCAGAGAGCAGAAGTCAAGAATGTGGTGACTAATTATATTCCTTCAGCATCACTATATTGGTATTTTGTTTATTGAGCTCTTCCATTTCAGTTCAAGATTCAACACATGGGCCCATTCCCTGGCTTTTTCCAGGACTGCTGCCTGGTAGAGGACTTCTGCTGAGATAGCTTTGTACGCCCTCCACTTGTTAATCCAAAGCTTTTATTGAGTTGAACGTACCCATCCCATGCAACACTTGAGCAGTTTCACCTTTATATCATTCAAGAACAGCATAGCTAGGGGTGGAGATTCTTCCTAGTTTCTCCCCTGTGGCTTTGAATGCCGAGTTTCAGCCTGAAAAAAATATTTACAGCTGTGTTATATAAACTAATGAAAAACAGTGTTTAAAATGAAAGTGCTGGAATGACTTTATGGACAACAGCAGTGGAAATAGCCATATGGTAATAAACAGGCTACCTGATATGGTTTATTGTTTAACTCCTTGCTGACTTCTAGAAACTTAGGCTTATGTTTTCAAATGCCCGAGTCCTCTGAGACACATGCATGCATTGGATTAGTCACCCAAACCTGAATCTGGGTCCCCCTGTGAATATGTAGCCTTGGAGCAGCCTGGTGAGAAAAGAGCCTTCTCAAGCAGGGACTGCTTGTATTTCCATATGCTTCACAGCAGAGAACACACCACAGAGCTTCAGTTTCTAAGGTAAACAACAAGCAACTTTGGTTTTAGAAAAAGGGCAAGAAAATATCTGGCCATTAGCAGATTTTTCTTCTTGCAGCTCTCCATCAGGAAAACAAAAGAGAGCGAGAGATTTTATGTTACTGCAATGCTGGCTTTCCGTGTGTAGCTGTGAGAGTTTCCTAGCTTGTGATTGTAATGGCATGATGAGATATTTATAACATGCTAGGAAAAATGTTTCCTTTTTAAAGCCCATCACAGTAGCATAAAAACAAGCCTTGAAATCTGTCTTTCCTATATATATATATATCCCCAAATCACTCGATGGAAATGATTTTTATATGCTGACTGTTGGCATGCATATTAAAGCCATTTCTAAGGAAAAGCTGTAAAACATACATCCGCATGCTGCACTGTGCACACATGACTGCACAACCAGATTAGGCCACGTGGCAGTAAAAATGCCCCTGCCTGGTCGAACAAGGGCTTCTGCAGTTGTTGCTGCGACTGAAACTGCTCTGCTACCAGAGCAAGGGTGGGAACAGTACGGGTGCAAACAGCCTTTATGGTAAATCAGCTATAACATGGTTTGGCTCCAGGCCCAAGTAACAACTAACCAGTTTTATGTTAATTATTTGCTATCCTTGTACATATAGCAATAGTTGAAAGCCAGTGCTGAGCATAAATGACTGCAGTGTGTAGTTTGCTTCCATAAAGCCTCTACTTTTTTGATGTACTGCATCACTTGCTAATTGACAGTTGTGAATGATTCTGGTTTTTCCTTTTGCTCTGGCTTCTTTCTTGCTGCCTCTCATGAAGTAATATTTTAGAGTGCGTTTGTAAGGATAAACAGAGGCTCTTCTGCATTTGGATATTTCATTCCGTAGTTCCCGTGCATGTTATATGGTAATTCACCCTTACACACCAACTGCAAAACAGTCATTCCCTCCTGACTGCCCCAGGAAATCTGCTCCAGTTAGAATATATTTCCATATCTGGAATGTAGCCACCAAGAAGGTGGGCAGCAAAACCTCAGAGCCCCCCTTCATCCATCCTGACCACAGGTCCCCAGTCCCTAAATCACAATGCCCTGTCAGGGGAGCCAACCCAGCTCTCTGTGGGAGTGACTGAGAAAATGGTCCAGCTTTGAAAAGTCAGCCTGTTTTTTCCCTCCAGGTTACTTTTTTACGCTGACATACCAAAGGGGCAGCCTGCAGCAGCACTGGCAGGGGCAGAGACAAATGTCAGAGAAAGGAATACCTGTAATTACGAGTAGTGCCTTGATGCTTCCCTTAGTGGAAACATGGCCTGAGACCTGTCTCCATCACAGAAAATCACAGTGTATGAGGTACGCTGACTCCCATGACAATTCCACCAAGGGATTCTCTGTCCCCTTCGAAATGTCAACCTGAGAAGTTCTTTACAGAGGCTTACATGTGTCAGATTGTCTGAAGTGCCTGTGGAAGCATTGCTCTATGTCTTACCAGGTTGGTCTCCACCAGTAAGAATTTTTATTCTCCGTTGTGTCTTGTCTAGTCCTTCAGGGCTGGTGTACACCTGAAAGGGTCACCAGCATAGTTATCCCACTGACCCCTGCAAGTGGGAACACCCCAAAAGACATCTTTGTCCAGAAGTACGGTATTGCCAGCGTGACTTTTGGGTCACTGTAGGTTTTTGCAGATGCAGGTAAAATGATTCCAAATCCCAAATATATGCACAAGTATAAATGCATAATAAGAAACCAAGATAGAAGAGAATTAGGCCCAAGGAAGATGAGCTTTAATAAGTCTGCAGCCTCCCCCAGGAGGTAATTCATGCAGCCATTAGATAAAGCAAACACTACTGGAATTTAACAAATAACACGGATTAATAACAGGGGGAACCATTCTGTATTATCTGTGTGGGACACACATTGTTTCATTGATATTGCTACAGCGCAGGGAGATTGAAATAAATCGTGTTTTAATTAAAATAAAATGTAAATAATGAAAGGCAAAGGAATCACTAAGGTTCTTCCAGGCCACTCCAGAAAGTGCTGCTCTTGATAACGATGGGCAGAGCTCATTGGGGAAAAATGAAAGGTGGACAACTCGGAGGACAGAAAGATAAAAATTGAATAGAAAACATTTTGATTCAGGCTGACAGTTTGGTTAATAGAGGTCTGTGGTAACGAATATTAGCACATACGTGGGCCCACCTAGGCGCGGAAGCGTTGGGAGTGTGGAGGGATGGTTGACAACTTTGCTGCTGTTGTAACACACCTGGCTGCCTGCAAGCCTGGGTTCCCTGTGAGCAGCAAGTGCTGCTGTAGCACCAGTCTGCAAAGCAGGAACAGGCAGGACTTCTGAGAAGTGATTCTACGGGTCAAACCCTAATGTTGGAGAAACACAGAGGAAGTGCTGAATGCCCCAAGCTCTCACAGGTTTTGATGACAGAGTAGCTCTCAGGCTCTGAAGAGGAGCCCCTGGAGCACGCATGGCAGCAGCTGGCCACCAAGGCACCCCAAATCTGCTCAGAGAATTGCTGTGTCCTGACCCTGCCAGCCAAACTCATGGAGTCAAAAAGGAATGGGCACGAGTCTTTCAGCAAACTCCAGCACAAGAAGGAGTAGAGCAGAAAATCAAGCACATGTCAGGCTGTGGAAAGGGCAGTGCTGAGAGCTAGACCTTGCATTACCACCCAAATGAAACGATGACTGTCAAAAAAATACGAAGAGTGTTTGGAAAGAGCTCAGCTCTTGCAGCCCTCATTTTTCTGAATGCGTTTGTTTTATTCTATTTATGGCCTCTGGTTTTTGAGTGTGTCTGATTATGTTTCACCTTGGATCTTCCCAGCCTACAAGGGCCAGAGCCAGGCGCTGGCTGCTGCCCAGCTGGCCTATGCCCTAGTGACTCTCCGTGATGCAGCGAGGGCTGTAGTGTCATGCCTTTTCAGGGCTAAACCACACCACAGACTTTTGATCATTAAAGGAAATCAACTTGAAATTACATTAAAGTAAGTAAATGAGACTTGTGTACAAGGTCATTAAGATTACAATGCAGGCAGTCTCAAAAGTTGGAAGGCACAGCTGGTGCTGCTGATTCAGTAGCATTCTTCAGCAGGAGCATAAACGACAGCAAGAGGTGTGAGACAGCAAAGGATAAAATCCTGAGTATTCAGCTTTCAAGGAAATTTGCAAAAGCTGCTCAACAACCAAGATTTACATGCATCTTCCGAGAAAGAATTATTTTTCTATGGGGAAACTAATTGTCCGCTACACTGCTGAGCTAATTATGCATAAAAAGCTCTGACCAGCCCCAGTCCCATGGTGGCACTAGCCAACAGCAAAGAGAAAAGGGAATCCAAACAAACTACTGGTGACCAGAAAACAACTCGAAGCAGGTCGCTAGCAATAAATCTTAATGTGACATTGAAGATGGGCTCATCTTACAGAGAGCAAAAAGTAGAGAGAGAATCACTAAGGGCAGATGGCAGCGCCTTTCCCAGTGCTATAAACATAGACGAATGTGTATCATTTCTGGGTACTCTATATGGCCCTGCCTATCTCAACACCATAAATGACTGGAAAGAACATTAACACGTTTCTAGGGATTGAGTTTTAACTGTTCTGTGGTTTATAACCACCAGTTGTGTCTCATTCTATTTAATGCGCCTATAGCTTCAAAATTACACATTATGGAAATTACGAACTTCAGCTGGAAACCTCTTACCTGCCAAGATCAGAATTTCATGTTAGCGGTTATCCTGCAGTAGCTGGTGGCAAAACAAACCTACTGCAGTGAAACAGGAGGTTACATCCTTTACACGGTTATATTTAACCTCTTCTGTTGCTTATGTGTGTTGTAGCTGAGTACAAGGAAATACAGATTCTGCATTCGAATCGTTGCAAATATGAATAGTAATGGCAACAGCCATAAGAATAATGCATAATTCTTGGATCTTGTATCTGCAATTCTTGCAAATATTTTCCACAAAATTTGTTGTATGGAATATCCATGAATATCTGGAAATCTGCCTCAGTGTAAGGAGTATGGGCAGAACCACGAGCCTGATCATACTGAATATATGACCACATGCGTAAAATGAACAAGCTAAAACTACAGTATATATTCTTTCTCTGATATACTTACAATTCTTTTGGAGTTGTCTATAGCAATAGGATAAAAAAAAAATCAGATTGTAGAGAGGCTTAACAAAAAAGTAGGTCCATGCCATTACACATGAATAAAACTTTCATTTTTTCTGTACTATTTATGGGTACATTTGTTTGTAAACCTTTTAAATATATTCTTTTCCGCTTCTTGAGATTTACTTACACCATTTCAGAGTTCTTCTGTAGAACAAAGCTGACGTCTCCAGATGGCAAATATAAACATCAAAAGATGGACTGCCACTCAAACACACGTGGGAAACATTTGCCAAAGATAAATACAGTCTTAGAAGAATTTCACTAGTAGAGTAAGAGTTCTTCTGGATATGCCATTAATAGTGGTGCAATAGATCTAGTTGACACATTGGAGGTGGTGAGCTGCACTCAAATACTTTGCTACCCACAAAATGGCACTTATTTCGGGATTGTTATATATTCAGGAAATCATACAGAAAATCAAAGTTAGGAATTACACAAGCTGTGCTATAAAATACAGCACATACTAAGGGACATGCAAGAAACACGCACATGTGCATGGCTAGGAAAGTGTGTACGGGATTCCGCCTTTTTGCTGAATAAATCTTTGAGAGTATTACCGTTCTTCAGTGTCTCCTTTTATATAATCAGGTAACTGCAACTACAAATTCAACTTGAGGTCTGACATTTTTACATTACAATGGCTTCTTTGTTGCTCCAAACAGAAATATATACACAACAAATCAGTTCAGAAATAAAGTGCTTTCCATCACACTCGTTTGCCTTATTATCAGAAGGAGAAACTATGTGCATGAAGTTCTTCATAATTTTTTAAACAGCAGTATTAGTCTCCTTTAGACATTGGCAGTGGTGCGAGGGGATCTGCCAAAACCCATTACACGTTTTGTCTTGGCTGCAGTAAGAGAAAGCATTCATTGTGAGCTGGGCAATTCAAACACCTACGGATGGGAGAAAGAGTTCGCTCGAAATAATGAATAATTAGTTTGAACTTTGTCACACTCTCCAAGCAGAAACCAGTTTATAAGTAAAATATTTGATGAAGTTTTCTTAGAAGGAGAGGTCCAGAAAGCTTATTCATCCCTTACACCAGCCTCAACAGAGATAGCTCTTTAGTGGTGACTGGTCCTTGCCCCAGACACCAGTTCTGCAAGCCATGGGGTTGCATGAGAAGCACACCTCTTTTGGAGGCTTGTCTGCACACAAACTCCCAGTGAAACACTGAGGTTACCTGTGAAGATCACACCTCCAGGCACTTTGTCCCAAGTCTAAATATAGGCATTCCTATAGGGTTTGGGTTTTTTTTTTCCCCAACATAAACTATGGCTTATTGTCAGCAAGGAAGAAATCGGATTTTTGTTTATTCCTAAATCATTATTAAAGCACCAGATTCTGAAGGGCTGCAGCATGAGCTAATGAGTCTATATTGAGCAGATCTGCATGACTCCATTCTGCAAAGGAGACTGTGGCAGCAGCAAGCCCTAAGAGCTGTACTGCAATTGCATTAGGGTTCTGGTGTCTGTCTATGCTGCAAGACTGAATGATGTACAACCAAGGTGTCACGTACAAGCCCCAAATAGATATACTAATGCTCTGCTGTAATAACTACATGTTAATTTGTTCTCCTAGCAGAACATTTTCTGTGGAGAAAACTGAATCCACTACCATAGCTGCCACACAGAGCATTTTCTTTAATTAATAAACACAGAGGAATGGCAGGCACTGATGAGTTCAAGGAACGTGATCCACTGAGACCCCTCAAACCATACTTTAATGAGAGACTGGCTCCAGCAACTGTGTTGGCTAAAATAGTTCCTGCCCTATGACCTGCTCAGTCCTGGTCTTACACCACTCATCACCCCAGCTGTTGCATAGGAAGATATGTACCTTGCTCCACAGCCTGATTTATATAGCCGAGCCCTACAGAGGGTGATTAGATTGGCCCATCAGAGAGGGCTGTGAACTTCAGCACAAGGGCAGGAGCAACCAGCTGGGCACAGAGCTGGGCAGGCATTTCTTAAAAGAGTTTCACTGCCAAAGTCAGTGTCTTGGGGAAACTCCACCCTCACGTTTCTGATTCAGTGAAGCCAAGCTTACAGCTGAAAGGTGAAGTCCCACTCCCTCCCCTGCCTGCCAGCCATGCTTTCTGCCAGCTCCTTCCCAGGGATCTACATCAAACCGCACATAATCCAGTGCAGAAAGCTACACTGATATAAAACTCATTGCTTTTTTCAGGCTTAATTTTCTGCTGACTGAGCCCTCTGGTCTGACTGGCTGCAGCTCCAAAGAGCACCAGGGGCCAGCAGAAGGGATGTGTTAGAAACACAGAGAGGGGTGAAGGTGGGGAAGGGCTTTCAAAGGCAACTTGCCATTAGGTTGGCTTAGCCAGGTCAGGCCATTATCAAATGGCATCTCCACAACGAGGTGCCAGCCAGACTACCCACAAGTTACACAAGTCCTGACAACACCCCCGCAAGAGCTGGGGTACTTCAGCACAGGAAATATTCACATGGTCACTCCCTTCTACTCATCATTGTCAAGGGGTTTCTTATTGCACAATGCAACGTCTTCCTCTTTTGGTATCTTAGAAGAGCTTTTCATTTGGGATTTTGGGACTGCACGGCTCTTTCAGAATGATTTTATGAAGGAAGAGCAGTTTAGATTCACTTTCTCTTCATGAAATTTCTTCAGTTTAATATCCTACCTAATTCAGTTGCAGAGACATCAATGAGCACAGCATGGAGAGTTCAGCAGCTGAATGGTGGCAGCGGTGATAATAAGAGTGTATATGGGAATCCCAGGAAAACCTTAATCATAATAATTAACATTTTATTTTCTGCAGTGCAATCCCTACTCTGATGTACCACAGTTTGCTGTAGCAGTGCCCAGTGCTGATAAGAATCTGCATAAATATGAAAAGGAGGAAAGCTATGACAGAGGGAGTCATCACAAAGGTTGAACTGCCACAGGAGTTTTTCCTTTTGATATTTTAAAATTATTTTTGTTCTCCTGTGTGGGTATGTTTCAGGTCAGGTATGACTTTGAGGTAGAAGGAAGATAGTCTCAAGCATATAGACAGACTATGTCTAGATTCCCTGGTTCCTACCTTTGTTTCTCATTTACAAGTTTGTGTCTTCACAAACCATGTTGCAGCTGCTGGTTTTAACATTGTTTTGCCCAATTTACTCTTATTCAATTGAATGTTAAAGTAGTAGACCCCACCAGGCTGCAACAACAACAAATTTGGGCAAACATAGTGGAGAGTTTTCCTCTTGCAGCTTGACACTCAGTAAGAAACACAAACTTAAGGTAGGGACTATTTTAACATGGATCATGTAGGCATGTTTTTGAAAAGAGCAAAGGAGGGAACTTCTGAAATAGATGAGCTTATAATGCTGATGGTACATAACTTGAGTGATAACTTCCTCGCTGAAGATGGTGGCCTAGTGTGTATTTTGTAGGAAAGTTGTAATGAAAGTTAAAAATAATAGGTGCTTTGTAAAACGGTTCGTTAACTGAAAAGGTGTGTTTCTTCCTTGTACAAGTTGCCTTCGAAATGTTGGCCTTTGGGGTCTTGTGTTCATTGCTAAAACAGAATTGTGCCAGCAGATCTGCTTTATACAGTTTTAAATCCATTTTGCAATCATGATTTCTGTTTATAAGCTCTTCGGGCTTAATTTCACTGCAAATCTAACCTGAGTTATAACTTAT
Organism: Syrrhaptes paradoxus; assembly: GCA_013400615.1. NCBI lineage: Eukaryota > Metazoa > Chordata > Aves > Pterocliformes > Pteroclidae > Syrrhaptes > Syrrhaptes paradoxus. Next base: position 61,195 of record VZTO01027378.1, read on the forward strand.
TCCAGCTATAACTGCAATCCTTTCTACATAAAAAATATGAAGTCTAAGCCTGCGGTTGCTTTTGATGTGAGGCAGTAAGTTTAGCAGGAAGATATGGGTGAGTTTAACAGGAAGATACAGGCTGATATTAAAGTGTCTGTCTCATCAGCTGCTCTGTACTGTGAGCACAGTTTTGCACCGTTTGAATGTTGTTGGTCTTCCAATGCCTTCCCGTCCTCCCGTCCTTATTGCCAGAGGGCTCCTGCTCGTGCCTCAGCCAGAATTAATAGCACAGCCAGCTCCTGGTACTGCTGAGAACCACTGAGGTTGGCAGAAATCTCCGTTCGTGGTTTTATGGTGTGAAGTTTTTATGGGTAAAACTCACTTGGAATGTTCGTCATCCTTCCTCAGCCCTGGCCTCCTCTGCCTCAGCATTGCTCATTTCTGCTGATCCAGCGTTTTTGAAGAGTCCTAAAGGGCTAGATTTTTACAGAACATCTCGATGTCTGCCAGCGTGGCTTGACACACGCCTCTGCCAGCACAGTGGTGAGGGCTGCAACACGGGCACGGCAGCAGGCACAGGGGTTCAGAAACCTTAAAGCAATATTATCACTAAATATTTTGCATTCTGAAGCCATGGGTACTGCAGCAGGCACAAGCAAAGGTATAAAGACATGTTTCTGGGGACAGAGGCTGCAAGTGTCCCTTTATGTACTAGCAAGGGTTTTGAAGCAGCTACCGTAAGAGCACATAGATCACTTGTAAATGCCAACAAAATGCAGTCAGCTCTCTCGGACTATCAGGGAGGGCTAGCTGTAATTTTCCTACAAAAAAGCACTTGAATCCCCATGACTTGTCCCTCTGTACTACAGTCGTGTCTTTCAGCAAAAAGGATGTAACGTGGGAATCAAAACGTCTAGTAGCAATGATTGTTGTGTTGTAGCAGTCACTGGTGGGAAGAGGAAACAGAGTGAGGCAGGAAAGCCTCAAACTGCTATTTGGCTTTAAAGTTTTGAAAAAGTTTCTTCATAAGCGGCATAAGAGGGAAGAGGGGGGAACTATTCCAAAATGCTGAATGTCTTCAAAGAGAGGAGAGCACATTTATCGATAGCAACAGTGAGAGCCCAGTAAGAACAATTCAGATCATGTAAAAAAGCGGTGGTTCCTGTAGGACTTTACCTGTAAAAGCTTCTTCCCCCAGGTCTCTGTTCAACCCAAGAACAACGCTCCGATCCCAAGTGGGAAGGCAATGCTCACCCTGGGGTGGCTGCAAGAGCTTCTCCCACCCACTTCCCCACCGCCTGCTCTTCCCGCTTCAGGGGCAACTCAGCCTGCTCCTCCGCAGCTACAGAGCAGCCACAAATCCATAAAGGAAAATTAAAATCACAGCCAGTTTACATGGGTACCATGGCAGTTCAGACCTTGAAGAGAAGAAATGTCTCTTACTGTAAGCCAGAGAGCTTTTTTATCCAAAAGTCTTGAGAGCCCTGCATCAGAAGGAGGTAAGTGACATGACCTGCGATACTTACTCTAAATTATGTATGCATAATAGCACCCAAGGACCTCACTAAATCTATTATGTTTGACATTGTACGCTGGAAGGTTTGCAACCTAAAGGGCTGTTTTTCATCCACCGAGGGTGAATTTAGCTCTAAACAAAATATACAGGAAAACACGGTTGTTAATGTGATGGAAATTATTACTGTGTAATAACTTATGGATCTTATTTGTTGACTTTGCTATTGGGAAATTCACTGTCTAAATATATTGGCTTGATTTAATAAGGGAAAATCAGGCTGACCTAATAGGTGGCTGGAAGTAAAAATAAGCAGACACAGTAAAAAAATAAAAACAAAGCTTGAAATAAGCCAGTTCTTCACAAATGTGTGTGGAATTTTAAAAGTTAATGGGGAAAAAAACACCAAAAAAAAGATTGCAAGCAGATCAAAAGGACTATATTAGGTATAAAGGGGGGTGGTGCAGTGAATCAAGCTGTCACATTTTTCTAGAGAGAAGAAGGGAAGGTGTTTCAAGAAGCTAGACCTACCTGTCTTGTTCTGAAGGGCTAATCAGACTTTAGAAAAATGGATACAAAGTTTGTTGGTTTTCAAATCTTTGGCTAATCACAGACCCTTGTGGACAAAAATGGCAGGAATCCAACTTCAGACTTACTAAGTACCACTAACGGACATCATGGTGCTGTGCAGGACTAGAATAAGCAGGAAAACTGAGGAATTCATTATGAGTAACACTACAAAGACAATTAAAAATCTAGATGAGCTGTGGTCAGGAAGCAGAAAGGAAGAAAAATAACCGTATTGATAATGGTAGCAGCTGTCCCAAGATGTTTCTCATCCACGGCGTCATCATGCCTCTGTGAGAGGCCCTAAATTACGCAAACACCACAGTTCAGATTCAAAACAAAAAGAGGTTATCAGATCTCAGGTGGTGCCTGGTTTTGTTTTGTTTTGTTTTGTTTTTCTTTTTAAATGAGAGTCATCTTTTTCTAATGGCTTAATGTCAAAAGTATGCTTGAAGGTGGGATTTCAGTGAAGAAAGCTGGCAGTCGTGCCCAGGTTTCATTGATTCACTGGAATTGGCTCTGGTCCTTGTGGGACAAGTGTTCCCTTAAATTTAGACAAGTCTACTTCAAACACAATTAGACAAGAGTCTTTCTTTTTTTTTTCTTTTTTTGGCCTACATGCTGAGTGAGACACATTACTTGTAATCATTATACACTTGTTTATTGATTGTGGCTTTTCAGTATTCACTGAAGATAGGCTTGTTTTAACAGAACTGTCAAGAGATGTGTCTGGTTAACACACAATTACTGACTGAAGGTATAACAGCAAGAATGGGCATTTTGTCAGGACACACAGAAGCGCACAGGGAATTTTGACAAAAGGTGAATGGGATTTTCTTTCGAATCTCCGGTATTTTTCAAGAGATGTCACAAAAGTCTATTTCGTGAGAGCTTGGGGACAGCTCAATATTTCGTTTTCATCTCTGCTTCCTATATTTTAATGTTTGAAAAGATCAGACAAATGGAATCATTCACTGGAATTGCATATATGGAAAATCTATAAAAGCCCACACGACAGATTACACCAGCCCATTGCTTGTAATGTAATGTCACCATTAAAATGAATTCCGGTTATTAGGAAAGCTGGAAGTGAGTCAATTATTTGAATAAACAAACAAAGACCTGGTTGCCCTGTAGTCTAGTGCATCCCTGAGACGTCTGCAGGCTCCTTTCCCACGCCTGCTGTCTCATTCCTAAACTAGCAGAGGCTGTTGTGCAAGGCAACCTGACAACTCCTAACAAACAGGTAGCAGGGAGTCCCTCCTGAAGCAATCCCTGCACACCGGGCAGCTTTGCACATTTGGGACAGGCACAGGGAATCGACAGCACCTTGTGTGTATCTGAGGAGGGAGAAGAGGTTTTACAGCTTCAGGAAAGGGAAGGATCAGCTGATCAGGCCAAAGAAAGGTCCCTGTGGTCCCTACAAAGTGGACACGTGTCCTGAGCGCATAGATGAGCTGGGATACAGCAGTTGGTGTGTCAGAAACTAGAAGAAGGTAAGAAGGTAGAAGAAGGTGTCAGCTTTAGCTTTTCCCCCTAAAGCCCCTTTTTTGTGTCTAAAAGATGTAAGCGACAGGGATAACTTCAGCAAAAAGAAGTAACTCAGGCTGGCAGCTGACGATGTCGTTCCCAGCCTTGCTAGGAAGCAGTATCCCTATATGCAAATTCTTAGGTGATTGACTGGAGACAAACAGAAACAATACATGAAAGAAACAAATCCCGTGCAACTGAATTCATGTTCTTGTGTTGGGACAAAATATGCATACCTGATTTTCTTAAGAATGAAAGCCTATATTTTCAAAAGCAACTGCTGTTTCCTGTTTCCATTAAGGTCCCAGACTGGGCATCTAAAACCACATGAAACTGTTGGCCAACAGGTTTGTATTTACCCTGGGAGTCAGGGTGAGACTCATGACATTTCTGCTTATTAATTCCCCTGTTTTAATGTGTTTGGCTTTTGCAAGTTATGACACAGTAAATACATTTGTGTCACTTAGCAACCTCAGCTGTTTCCAAAGGAATGTCTTTTGTTCTTGGAAATCTATTATAAATGGAGGTTACAAAACGATTATGGGGGAATCTAAACTCGTCTTATTTGGATGGTGTTCCGGCCTCTCCCATTCTGCATTTGAAGTGTGCAGAGGAAATTAATTTACTTTGCACAAGCATCCTCTATTGACACTATTATTATGAAGAGAATCTCTGCATGTTTAATAGATGTGACACAAGTTTCTGTGGAAAATAGGAGACGTGAGAAATGCCTGCAGAAAGCAAGGACTAGAAAGAACATCCTAGTCACTGGGTTCACCCAGGTCAAAGCCCTCTTATTGTTTTGTAAACAACACTATAAATACTTCACCATTGCGATACAGCAGTACCTAGTCTCTGTCACGAACTTATCGACCTGATTTATTTCTGTACACAATGCTGAAGTCTGAGATCACAGATCATGCAGCTCCGGCATAAGGGTTTGAAATGTAAACACCTGTGCAAATTAAGTATTATTGCTCATTTCACATTGACTGGGTTTCTGAGTTTCTGGGTTTCCTTAACAGATGAGAACATGTGCACGATCCTGAACACATAGATGTAGTGAAAGGACTGAGATTACACTGGATTGTGGACTTTAAAGAATTGAAGGGTTTTCTTTCTTTGACCTTAATAGTCTTAAAGCTCACAATTCACCTTGTCAGGACCAGTACCAAAGGTAAAATTCATAAATTGAACTTTATATTCTGAAAATAAAATGTATCCTTGGGAAACCCTATAAAATTATGTCAACATTTTATAGATGGCCACATAATTAATACAATTAGTACTTGTTTATGAAACCCAGACTTTGTCCTCTGCTAGGGATATCTGAAAGTCAAGTGTTACTAAAAATATCTTAAAGACAGTTTTCAAAAAATGTGAACAGACAAAGTGAGAGTGCAGATGAACAATAATAATATAAAGGAACCAAATATTGTTTGCAACTGTAACATATTGCTAATAGAATGACTTAGACAATTTGCAGTGGGAATTTTGGCAATCCCAGAGCAGAAACAGACAATACAGAGAAATGTATCTGGAAACAAAAGAATGGCGGCAACGCTTATTGTCACTACTGCTCAGAAAAATGTTGGTGGTCAGAATAATCTTGTCAACAGTTTTGCGACTCTTTTAATCCTTTTATTTTTAAAAAAACCTTGCCCCTATTCTTAATGTTTTGGGTTTTGGGGTTTTTTTTAATTTAAATTATTGTGGTAAACTGCCTAAGCAAAAGCAGTGCTGCAGAACTCGCCATCAGCAGTAGAAGACTAAGTGTGATAACCAGGCTGTATTTCTCCCAGTATAAATGAGAATACCTTAATACCTTGCTATAGCTAACTTGGGACTCAGCCAAAGTACCTAATGGCTCCAAACGAAGCAGCCCCAGCTTCTCCAGTGTTGACCTGGCAGCCAGCCCTGGCACTTATGCTCACACATCAAGGCACCTACATGTACAACAGCCACGTTACTGCAAAACCCACTGCTGAAGTTGTTCTTGGTTCTACAGAGAGGCACTAGCAAACAGCTATCAGTCCATAAGCTGGTGCAGTGACTTATGCCAGGAATGTCCGATGGTGGCTGCAGTTTAGACTTGCTTCGGGCATGGATTGGAGTTTAATGCCAGAAAGGTGTCTGGGTGCTGACATGCTGAGATCCGCTCCACGGATGTGAGTACAATGTAAATTCATACTGAGCCCTCTTTGGCGTAGTTTTCCCACATAAATAAATCTTTGAGGAGGAACTTCAAATCTGACATAGGATATAGTCTTCTCCAGCATTTCAGCTTTTCTCTTGTCTTTCACTCTTACTGTGAAGAGAGCAGTTAGAATACCCAAGTAATGGCTGATGTTCCTGTAGAACAACATAATCTGAAACGTGTTCTCCTGATAACTCCTTAAGATATGCAAATCTACAACACTTTGTTGAGGTGGTAAAACTATTAACCCTGGTTAGTAGCACTCAGTGTAAATATTTTCAGTGGGTTTAGTCCTAAAATCTTCAGCAGATACTTAGTCAATTGTCAGTCATTCATTACTGAAGTTTTGCATTAGAGAAGATCTCAGGACATCAGGATTTTGCTGATGACTGAGCCCTGATCTACCTCTCTGTGGCACTGATCCCCTCGGTCCTGCAAACTTTTCCCAGCGCTGCTGTTGGTTAGGGGTGCAATAAAGCAGGATTTGTGATTATCGTTGCTGGGCTCATGAAAGTCCCAGGTGTAGATGTAATCACAAGCAGCACTGAACTTTTAGTGCTATGGCTTATTTTGCTTTTGTGGGAGGAGAAGAAAGGGCTGGAATAAGCTCTATTGGTTTATTGCAGTTTTGCTTGTACAGAATACTACTCAGAAGTGCTTTGAATATAGATCTCCCTTGGAGTTGAAGTAGATCCATCCACTGCATCCATGTCGGCCTGCCTTTATTTCACTTGAAGAGATACTGCCTACTTAGGGAATAAGGGAAGTGCTTTCTTAAAAATATTCTGATATGGGGAAACAAGACTTCACTTTTTCACCATCTGTAGAACAATGCAACCTGAGTTTTAGTTGCCAGTCACCAAGATGGTGCTGAACATAAGAAAGTATCAGTACGTTAAAAATATTTATGAATAAACTATATGCAATTAGGTAGCATGCTTTATGCCCAGCTCGTATAAATCCAGGCTGGAGATGTAGTAATGGACTTGGATACTTAGGGTGGAGTGACCAGTAACACGTTCAGGTGACAGGCATGTTCAGAAACACGCGCATACGCACAGGGTCTCTTTCGTTTTGTACAGCAAGTGAAAGTAGCTCAGGAAAACGTGGACAAACAGGTCAAAGGACATGCTCTCTCCTTTGCCAACTGCTGACTGATTAACCAAGGGCTGTAGCAGTTACGTGTGTAAGCAACTTCCATTTTACTAGCGGTTGCCCAGCAGTGACAACCCAGTTATGTGAATGAGCACATCCTGGACTATGCTCCCAGTGTTTTGACTTCCAGAAAATGTTACTTAAAAGCTCATCGTAGAAACTTCAGCACTCGCTTTAAAGGACGTGGTGACAGTTTGAAGGGAAGGAACTGGTCTGGGGCAGGAAGAGGAAGAGGCAGGACAGAGCCAGGTGATGAAGTAAACCACAGGCAGGTAGAAAACCTGAGAGAGCGCCCGCACAGACTTGCTTCACGTCTGCTAATTCAGGTGATGGAAAATAACACCCCGAAGGCATTTCTGTGCCAAGGAATTACACCCCCAAATCAGTGCGGTGCCGGCTGCGAGGGCTCGGCAGGCGGACCAAGCGGAGGAACCGCCACCGCCGGCTGCGAACGGGCGGCAGCCTAGCGATGGGCTGTGGGCTCAGAACCGGGCGTTGCGGTATGAACGTGCGGCGGTGTCAGAACTGAATCTTGGGGAGACCGCTACAACGGGAGCTGCAGCGTCCCGGCCCGCGCTGCCGGCCCCGGCGCCTACCGCCCGCACCCCGCTCCACGTGCGGCGGCGGAACCACCGACGCGAACCGCCGCCGCCCCGCCGCCGCAGCAATGCGGGCAGCTACACCGGCACGCGCTCGGGCGCGGAGCCCTTCAGACGGTTAACGGCTTCCCGGGGCCGTCGCTGTCAGGCCGGCGGGGCCGGCGCAGATACGGCACCGTCCGACGGGGAGGCGGGCCGGGTGACATCCGCCCTCCCCGGCACCCCGCCGCCCCTCCTCCGGACACTTGTCCTGAGGCGACAGGACGGCGATGGGCTCCCCTCGCCCGACGCGGCCCCCGCGGGCCCCCCGGCACCCCCTCCCCCGGGGGCGGTGGCTGCGGCGGGACAGTCCCCACGCCTCCCTCCGCCGGCCGTGCGCCCCGCCCCCTCACACCCCTCCTGCCAATCACCCGGGCCCCGCCTCCGAGCCCCGAGGTGCGGGGTTTGAAAGCGGGCCGGTCCACGCGGCGCGCAGACAGGGGGAGGGGGAAGAGTGGCGCGGCCGGTGGGCGCGGGGCAGCCTCGCCCGGCCGGCGGTCTCTGGGCGCAGGAGACGTTCCCGCCCCGGCGCGTGAGCCCACCGCACCCGCCGTGCGGTGTGTCGGCGCCGGGAGCGGTTGGCGGGCGGTTGGTCGCGGGGGCTTCCCCCCCCGCCCGGCGCAGTGGGAGGCGCCCGGGATCCCGCGTCACCCATTGTTTACAAACCAACCCCAGCGGGCCGAGCTCCAGCTTCAACCGCAGCCGCCGGAGCCGCGTGTGCTCGCGTGCGCGCGGGGCGGCGGGCGGCGGCCCCGGTCCCGCTGCGTCTGCGGCACGGCCCGGCACGGCAGGGCAGGGCGCCGGCCGAGATGCCGTGCCGCCCGGGCGAGCGCTTCCTGCTGCTGGAGCGCTCGGTCGCCGTGGGGCAGGCGGGCTCCAAGGAGGTGGACGCGCTGGTGGCCAAGCTGGGCGAGGTGCTGCAGCTGAGCGCCCAGCGGGCGCCGCCGCCGCCCCGCGCCCCCAAGCACCTGGGGCCGGGCAGCGCCCGCGACCGCGCCGCCCCCTACTCTCCGCGCTGCAGCGGCGGCAGCCTTTTGGGACCGGCCCCGCCGCAAGCCCACCAGCAGCATGCTGAGCCACCGCGGCCGGACCGGAGCGGCCACCAGCGGGTGACCAAGCAGCTGTGCGGCCGGGGCTGGCTGCGGAGCGCCGCCCGCCGGAGGAAGCAACCGCCGCCGGGGCCGGGCGACGGGCCGGCGGAGGAGGAGGACCCCCACCGGCTCCTGCAGCAGCTCATCCTCTCCGGCAACCTCATCAAAGAAGCCGTCCGGCGGCTGCAGCTAGCGGCGGCGGCGGCAGCAGCGGCGGCGGCAGCGGCTTCTACGGCCTCCAGCGGCAGCGCCTCGGCGGGGAGCAGCGGCGCGGACGGCGAGACGGCGGAGGCGGCGGCGGTGCAGCCCCTGCAGTAGCC